>APFE030792814.1:181275-203402 GCA_000404065.3 Pinus taeda
AAACACATTGAACTACACATGCACTCCATCAGAAAGCTCATTCATGACCATGTTCTTGAAGTGCAATATTGTTCAACAGATGATCAGGTTGCAGACATCTTCACAAAGGCTCTCACAGAGGCGAAGTTCACTAAACTTCGATATATGCTTGGAGTTCAGGAAGTTGTCACTAAGGGGGGATAGCTCTAGTGCCTCCTTCCTTCTCCTATTGTGTCATATTTGTAAATCCTTCAATCCTATCCCAAGTTGTTTTTAAGGGGGGATGTTAGGATATTCCGACACATAAGAAATAGTTAAATATAACTTGGTCTAGTATAGAGTTCGGTAAAGTGTGTTTCTTTACTATGTACATTTGTAACTTACAATCTGATGGTCACGATTTGTAGTGATCTGACGGTTCATTCTCTCCTCGGTATTATCGACACTTGATCCGTGGCTTAACACCCGATTGGTCCATGATTTCTATTTAAAGCGCATGGAGGGTCATTTGTAGGTTAAATGTTCACGAGAGAAGCTTATGTAAATTTTCATTCTTTTATTAATAAATTGCCTGAAGTGGTTGTGTTGGCTTAGGCCATGGACTGTTTCCCTCTTTGAGGGTTTTAACCACGTCAAAAATACTGGTGTATTGATCCGTGATCTATTTGTGAGCGATGTCCTTTGGTGTTCTATCTGAGGAACTTACCCTGTAAATTCCTACAGGAACATATGGAAACTTACGCCATAATATGTAAATTCATGGGATTATGGCCCACTGAAAATGCTTTACAGACATGGATAAAGTATCACTGGAAACCCAAAGGCTACATCAATCTTCATCCAGGGTCAAAGGGTTTCTTCACCGTGGTGTTTACAAATATCGAAGACAAAGATAGAATATTCAAAGGAGGACCGTACTTTTTTGCAGCAGTGGGCCTCTATATGAGGCCTTGGGTGATGGATTTTTTCCAGAGTGGGAGACTTCCACTTTAGTTCCTATCTAGGTAAGGCTCTATTCTCTTCCTCTTGATTACTAGCAAAATGCATCACTTGAGGTCATAGGCAACAAACTAGGTCGTTTTGTCAAAGCTCCAGAAGCCACAAGAAGGGGAAAGTATACTTCCTATGCAAGGATTTGTGTGGAAATGGACTTATCATAAGCTCTTTCGGACAAAGTTATCCTGGAAGTTTTTTATGAAGAATGGGTGCAAATGGTGGGCTATGAGCATATTCCGTTCAGATGTCGTAAATTCCATGAACATGGACACTTGATCAGAGATTGCCCTCTCAGTAAAGAAGAACACAAAAGAAAACTTAATACTACAAAGGATACTTAAAGCTTTCAGAAAGTGGAAATCAGAGGAAAAGGAAACAAAAAAGGACCAAAGCAACAAAATAATGAGGGGCAAAAGAGCATCCAAAATAAGTTTCAAGTACTAGAAGAGAGTGAAGAAATGCCAAATAAAGATCAATCTATGAAGGAAGGCCCTAATGAAAAGGAGAAGGAGGAAAGGCACAAGCCAACACAAAATACTGATAATAAGGAAGAAGCCATGATGAATGGAACAGAACTAGCGATGGATCAGGAAATGTCCTAGAGTGAAACAGATCTGGAAGATCATGAACTTCAAGAAATTCTAGATAAGGAAAACCTAGATCTGGAAGGTTTCTTGAAGCAGGGAACCACGGTGGGGATAGATTCATTACCTCAAGATGAATGCAATAGAATATAGCAGTTGTTTTTATGGAAAACTTAGGGAAGGGGGTCAGATAAAGGAAAAACCATTGACAAGCAGGAATGCAGAGGGGTGAAGATAATGAAATCAACTTCAAGATTAGCTACTAGAAATGTAGGAAAGAAGAGGGGTAGGAAAAATTAGAAGGATCTCTTGATGGAGTGTGGTGAGCTAATGATAGACTCGGGTAACATGAAATACCTAACCACTTACTTCTTTACAAATCTTTAATTATGAAGTTTCCATCGTGGAATATAAGAGGTCTAAACAGTAAAAGAAAGCAACGAATGCTTAGTTTTAGAATGAAACAAGACATGCTGAACATGATAATCATCCAGGAAACAAAGAACAATCCAGAAAATAAAACTAATCCATAGCAAATGGCTCAATAGATTTGAGTTCCTAGAAGTTAAAGCAGAGAACTCAGCTGGGGGCATTCTCACTCTTTGGAACCCCCTAAAAATCAGCGTAATAGATGCAGAGGCATCTAGAAATTACTTATCAGTAGTCATTCAACCAGTGGGGGTTTCAGAAATCTTCCTAATCACTAATGTTTACGGTCCTCAAAGAATAGATGATAAACTCATATTGCTAGAATCTCTCATGGATCTCAGGAACAGACAGGCTAATATTCCTTGGATTATGGGAGGGGATTTTAACATGATCAAAGCTCTCTCGGAAAAGAAAGGAGGTACCAAAGTGCTAAACAAAGACTCATTAGCGTTCCAATAATTCATAGATAATATGGAACTAGTTGAATCAGATTCAAGCAATGGCACTTTTACTTGGAACAACAAGAGAGGAGGGGAAGCTCACGTAGCCTCTATGTTAGATAGGCTTTTGATATCAGAGGAGCTTATGCTTACAGATAATGAAATAACAGCAAGAATTCTTCCCTTTGGAGGCTCAGATCACTGGAAAATTTAATTGGAAATCAAGGGTTTGGATTCTCCCAGGAATAGACCCTTCAGATTCGAGAATATCTAGCTCTTGCACACAGATTTCATTAGCAACATCAGAAAATGGTGGGATGAATACTTGCAAGTCCAAGGACCAAAAATGTACCTCCTACATAAAATACTAAAGCACATTAAGTTTAGACTTAAAGAATGGAATAAGAAGGATTTCTGTAACATTTTTGTGGACAAAAAATGAGTGGAAATCAAAATTCAGGAACTCAACCAGAGATTGATCAAAGATGGCTTTGAGAAAGACAAAAGTGAACAGGTGGATAAACTTCATCTTGAATGGGAGAACCTATGCAAACAAGAGGAAATATTTTGGAGGCAAAAGTCTAGAGTTCAATGGCTCAAATAAGGAGAGCGTAATACTAGATTTTTCCACAGATCCACTATGGCTAATAGAGCATTCAATAGAATTTCGGTGATAAAGGATGAGAATGGGGAGTTTCAGATCACACATAAGAACATTGAAGTTGTGCTGGTTCAGCATTTTCGAAACATCACTCAGGAAAGAAATCCAGATAGGGAACAATCAATAAAGGAAATTACAAGGTATATCCCCAAGATAGTGTCCAAAGAGGACAATAATAACCTAAACAAGCCAGTAACTAAAGAGGAGGTTAGTGAGGTCCTCAAAGACATGCAGAATGGAAAAGCACCAGGCTCGAATGGTTTTAATGTGGATTTCTTCAAAGCATGTTGGGATATAGTCAAACAGGATATTTTGAATGTTGTCGAGGATTCCAGGGGTAGTAAAACTATCATGAAAGCCCTCAACACCTCCTTCATTACCCTAATTCCCAAACAGGACTCAGCTCAAATGGTAGATAAGTATAGACCCATAGCTTTATGTAATGTGGTATACAAGATAATATCCAACTTAGTGGCTAACAGACTCAAACCTATCCTTCCTTCATTAGTGTTTGAGGAACAATCTAGTTATGTAGAGGGCATACAAATTTTAAACAACATCATTCAAGCCCATGAGGTGGTTCACTCACTTACTAGCAAAACTCAGGCGGGAATGATCATGCAATTAGATATTGCCAAAGCTTATGATAAGGTCAACTAGATTTATCTCAAGAAGGTACTCACTGCCTTTGGGTTTGATCATAATTGGGTCAGATGGGTAATGGCTCTAGTGACTACTTCCATATTTTCTATTTTAGTTAATGGCTCTCCCTCAGCAATCTTCATCCCTTCTAGAGGCCTCAGGCAGGGAGACCCACTCTCTCCCTTTCTCTTTATCCTCATGATGGAAGGACTAGGCTGGTCTATTAAGCATGCCAAAGCCATGGGCAAAATCAAGGGTCTTCTACTAACTGAAAATGGCCAGGCTCAGACACACCAACAATTTGTAGATGATACCATGCTACAAGGAATTCCTTCAACCAAAGAAGCTTCAGCCTACAATCATATCCTTAAGGAATTTGCCATGGCCATAGGTATGGAAGTCAATCTTTCAAAGTCAAAAATTTTCTTCTTTAAAACAAACATTGTTATTCAGAGAAATATCTCAAGAATCCTTGGCTTCCAAAGGGATTCTCTCCCCTCAAAGTATTTGGGAGTTCCTCTCACTGCCAAACCAATGGACAAAGGTATATGGGAACTGATGCTAAATAAGCTACAGGACAAAGTCAAAAAGTGGACCATCAGAGCCTTGAACCTGGCTGGCAGGTTGGTATTGACAAAGGTTATTCTACAATCTATCCTAGTTTTCATGTTATCAGCCCTCCCAGCTCCCAAAGGTGTTCTAGAGCAATTCAGGTATATTCAAAGAGATTTCCTGTGGGGTAAGGAGGAAACAAGGAAGAAATGGGCCCTGGTTTCATGGGAAAGAAATCTGCAAACCTAAGAAACATGGGGGTCTAGGCTTAGATGACCAGGAGATCCTGAGTAAAGTGCTAGGAGCCAAGCTTCGTTGGAGATGGGTTCAAGAGCCTAAAGCCCATTGGGCAAGGATTTGGAGAGAAAAATATGCCAGCTCTTGGCACACTAAAGATCTCATAAGAATGTTTGGAAATATAAAGGGCTCACACATCTGCATCAGAGCCTGGGATAATAGAAGCATAGTGCAAAAAAGTAGTTTCTGGGAAATCAAAGCAAGAGATCTAGCACTCTTTTGGGAGGAAAAATGGCAACAAGAACCAACGTTGTTAACAAATGATTTTTTAAGCCTTAAGTAGGAAACAAATTCCCAAGGGTTAAACAAAGTAAAGGATTTCTGGGATCTTTCACTAAACCCTGGAAAATGGAGAAGCTGGAGAAACATTGACTGCAGAGATGACAACCCCATAAAAGTAAAAGCAGAGGCACTGAGAAGCTTACTAAAACAAAGGATGATCATGGTTACATAGGGGCAGGATCAATCGAGATGGGGCAACAACAATAAAGGAACCTTTAATCTAGAGGAAGCAAAATGAATTCTCCTTGGGCTTGATTCCAGTGTTCCAGACAAGACCTGGAAGCACCTCTGGAAAAACCAAGGTTGGATAAAGATCAAGCTTTTCATGTGTTTGGTACATCATAAGAAAATCTTGACTTGGGACAATATTAGAAAAAGAGGTTTTTTGGGACCTTCCATATGCCAGCTTTGTGAAAAGCAGGAGGAAACTATGGAGCACATTCTCAATAGCTACTCTTACACCACCTGGCTTTGGGATTCTTTCTCCAACATTTTCCAACAGACAGATAAGGACATAGGAAGTATCTCAAACACCCTAAACGAGCGGAGAAGGAACTTTTCGGAGAATTCCTTAATTTGGTTTACGCCTTCATGCCATGATTCATTAGGAATAAAATAATATTTAAGGAGGAAAAGTCCAACCCTCAGCGGCTACAAGATTTAATCTTGAAACAAATCAGAGAGACAATCAGCACCACAGTTCGCATTATCCCAAAGAATCCTCCCTCGGGGACTGAGCTGAGAACTCTCAAGCTTCTAGGAATGCAAGAGATTATTCCCCAAGGATTAAAAATAAAGGGTATACCTATGAACAAAGAGAAGGATTTCTGGCATCCCCCACCAAAAAGATATCTGAAATTCAACATTGATGGTGCCTCAAAGGGAAACCAGGGAACAACTGGTTTTGGAGGAGTTTTAAGAGATGAAGATGGTTGTATTATCTTAATATTCCATGGCCATTTAGGTAGAGCCACTAACAACATGGCGGAATTAATGGCTCTAGAGCAATGTCTGGAGATTTTGATTCAGAACCATTGCTCTAATGTCATTATAGAAGCGGATTCAGAAATAACCATTAACTCGGTTAAAAGAATGAGTTGTAGCACTAGACCGGAGAAAGTTTCAAATCACTGGAGACTAATTCAGATTTATCAAAGAATTCAAGTACACCTCCAGGGATTTCGAATTTTCAATTTCAACCATGTTCATCAGAATTCTAACAAACTAGTGGACATCCTCGCTAACGAAGGTGTGAATAATGCTGGTTGTGGGAGGGTGGAAAAGTGGGAGGAGATGCCCTAGACCCATTTGAAGGCTCTCTATGATGAACAAGCTGTAGAGGACAGAGAAATTGTTCGTTATCAAGGAAAGGAGACAAGTACAACTTGATTTTTCTTTTCTGAAGCTTCCATTGCCTCTCATGATATACTTGGTTGGAGGGCAAGCAAAGGTTGGTTGCTTTTCTCCCCGGAGTAAGCCTACAGGATTCCCTTGGTTTGGGATGGCAACAGGTTGAGTCATGGTGCACATAAGAGTAGTCTTGAATGCAGGGCCTGCAGAAGGATCAGGCTCAGTGGGAGATCTGTTTTTCTAGCGGCCAGATTTTATACCCTTACCATTTTCAGGTTGGAAGCCACGACCCAAATGGTTTCCCGCTTATCACTCGTTGCTTGAGTGGTTTGTGGTTTTGTTTTTTCAGTAGTGATTCCATAGAGCATGCAACATGTGGTAGGGGGAGTTACATAAACCACCCTCCATCGCGTACGATCGTTCGGTAGTGTTGGTTGGTACGATTTTGATCCTGGTCATTGGATCTAGTTCCCCAGATCGACGGTTAAGATGGTTCAGGTTGTTTTGTGGGGCCAAATGTGTTGGCCCACTCTTTAGCACGGTTTTTGGGTTAGAGGGTGACCATTGTAGACTTTAGTGAAGGTTTCCCGTGGGTTGGGGTGGTCTAGTGTTGGTGGGTTGGGGTGGTCTGGTGTTGGGCGGCGGGTTTTTGCTTTCACTTTTGGTTAGGGATTCTCTTCCTAGAGTTCTTGTAAAGGGATTGTTTTTGTACATTATGTAACTTTCTTTTGATTTAATGATATAGAAGGATTGGCTCTTGCTTAAGCAAAAAAAAAGGAAGTTCAAGGGGTTTAATTCCTAGTTTAAGACTTTGAGATTTGGTAACAACGCTCGTGTTGGGTCTTGCTTTTGAAACTTATAATTCCCTAATTAACCTCTCTTTTTGACATATTTTGCCTCATTCTATTCACTTAGTTTCTCCAAATATATTCCCTTTTAGCCTTCTGATTTCTATATGAGGTAATATATATCTCAAAATGCAATTTCTATGTTTTCTTATAGTAAAAATATCATTGTTTGATCTTTTACTCTCTAATTTCTCTAATTGGTTCATATAGATATCTGGATTTCCTACTCTTCTAGACACATTCAGAATTTTGGTACTCGGGAAGCTCAACAATACGGTATTTCATTTAGTACTCGTTCGCCAACCCACACTCGTCAACCACTTGTGAACCTATCCAATACTCGACCAATAAATGCATTCTTAGCAATTGTGCTCACCACACACATACACTCATTCAAAACTTGACCCGTGGCGCGAGCTTTTGGCTAATGCACTCACCACAACTATTCCACAGTTTAATTTCGGTACCAAATTTCTCCACTATTTGATTATGGTACCAACTGCTCCAGTTGTTTTATCATTTAACTCTGGTACTCATATTCTCTATTTGATTCTGGTACCCATATTCCATTGTTTTGTTTCGGTACCAGTGTCTATTATATTATTCCAATACCAAGCTTCATCTCCAGACTAGTGCTTAAGCAAACAATCTACGATGGAACCAATGAAGAAGTTGAAGGCATCTCCTTTACATAGTTACCCAAGATCGACTTCCTCCTCATGCATTTCGTGTCTTGAGGACGAAGTTACAAATGTAATTTCAATTTCATTACACAGATTGATGATTATCTCCTATACTTTGATTGTAACGACCCTCTTCTTTATAAAAGAGAGGTCTATCAAATGATTATGTTAATTAGAATCATTTTCTTGAATGGTTAATAGTTAATCTCTTAGTCTTTAGAGAGATCCGAGAAGGGAGATTAGGTTGGAAACAAAGCACTTTGAGATTTGTAATGCTGATATTATAATCCTTCTTTTTCATTAATAATATGAGCAGGAATTGCTAAGATCATTGTGTTATTTTACTTCTTAGCTGTAAGTCTTTAGCTTACATTGGTATCTCGACAACAGCCGATCGAAGCCATCAAGGCAAGTTTTCCTTTTTTTTTTAAGTTATTAAATAGTTTAGTGTTTCCAGTTTTGTTTTATGAGTGATGCTTTGTTAGTTCAAGTTGTATTTGAGTTGTACATTTAATGATTGATTATTTGAAGTACACAAAGGATAAAACTTGAGATCTTACCATTCACCTACATGCACCATTAGTGCAGACTCATATATATTGTATTGACTTTGATTGCCTTGTTTAAATGTATTGAATTGATTAAGAGTAATAGTTGCAGGAAATGAAGTTAGATCCATCTTGTTATTTCATGAGCCGATAAAAGGAGGAACTCATTACATGATTTAGAATATTCAGTTTACAGTACTTGAGTGTTGTGTGGCTTTTCATTAATTATGTGGCGAAATGAATTACAATTTTTAGAATGAAGTGTTAGTTTGTAATACTCACTATCTAGACTATATGCAGCAGACACCAGAACTTATCTATTGTTGGCACATATAGTGCATCAGATCTATTGATTACGATTCTCTAGCCGATAATTAAGTATTGAGGTAAAAACTTATATATATATATATATATATATATATTATATATATATATATATATTATATATATATTATATATATATATATATATAGATATATATATATATATATTATATATATATATATATATATAGATATATATATATATATATATATATATATATATATATATATATATAATATATATTATAATTTCCCCAACAACTCGATTGAAGGGAAGAGGAAACAGTAATTCCATAATCATAAGAAATTCTTAATGATGGTACTGGACTTGCTAATCCTTCAATTCTTTACCTAAATAATTGGATGTCTTCAAGGAATATTTGGTAATATGAGGAGATTGGTGGAAGTTTAAGAGAAGGTGAAAGAGTAAGTGGTTAATGGATAGGAGACTCTAAAGGAGTATCTACTGAGCTAAATCCTACAGAAGCTAATTTAGAAGAAGTAGAAGAAATGGAAGAGATAGGTGGAGTGGGAAGTTTGGATTGTATAATCGATGGTGAGGGAAAAGGTCTTGACTCAGATTTACTTGATATTTCTTGTGACCTACTGGCCATTCATTGCCTGATGGCCCTAATTCTAGTGCCAAAAGTGTTGAGACCGAGAAATGTCCTGGATCAACAAGGGAGGATTTTCCTCATCAAGTCTCAATTAGACACTTTTCCATTACTAGAAGTCTTGACTAGAATTTTGGGACCAGATTACCCTTCACAAAGTGGTGCTCTAATGTATGGAGACTTGATATAATGCAAGGATATTTTTTACAATTTGGAAATATGGACAAAATGCACTTATCTAACACTAAATGGAATTATCGAATCCTACTTATTTACTAGTTTCTGCACAAGCTCGGGCTTAAGCTTATGTCCATGGGAAATAAATATGGATAATTCATTTGACAACAAAGATTAATCAAAAGACTATTATTGAAACCATTACTGCAAATAAGATATCTACAACACTTACATGAACATGTAAAATAAATTCATTAAACAAATTCATGTAAAATAAATCCATTAAACAATTTGTTATGTATATGGACAAAACAATAATAACAAACTTCATTAAAAAAAATGAATCCAACAAAAATTACTTGAATTTGAATTACATCCTGCAAATTAATAATCTCAAATCAAATAAGTTGAAAAAAAATGATTACAACATCCATGTACATATTAGCAATAATATATATAAAAGAAAAATAATTAAAATAATTAAAAGATTTAAATCTATTAATATTTCATCCATTTATCAAATTTTGACATGTGTATATGCATGTAGGTAAAAAACAACATAGATTCACGGTGCAAAATTATTAAATAAGATTCTAAAGAGTTAAAACTGATTTAAAAACAAAATTGCAAGTCCATATTCATATCTTTTAAAAGTAATATTATATGTATAAGGAAAAAGTGAAGGAAACAATAAGACACGTGCAGACTTAAACTTACAAATATTTTAAGGTAAAAAAAAATAAATATTATGAATAAAGGCATTTTTGTTTATATATTTTAACCTACATGGTTTTACAATATAATATTAATATATTATTATAGGATAATATATAATATAATAATATATATAATATAAAATAGTCCATTTCATAACTTATAATGTTAGATTTCATATAATACAACGCCATATATAATGAAATAAACCAAAAAAATAAAGTTCAGATCAACTTTAACTCTAATACATATTATAATAGTGAAAAAAATAAAACTATAACATACAAAAATGTCACCTAATAGAGTGATACAAGACTACTTTATTAAACACAGATTCAATGTTATGAATAAATATATAGGTAATAATTTAAATAACGTAAATGATAACAATCATAAATAATGATTAGTTAATTAGTAATTAGGTTGAAGAGTCATGTCTAAATGGTACATGACTCTTCACGAAGAGATACATGTTTGGTATATAATAAAGCTTTTCATTTTCATTGTATCATCATTCTTATTCAAACATTTTAATATATAATATTTGTATCCTCATGGATATCTTTATATTTCAAGTATTTTGGAGTAGTCAATGTGTAGAAGGAACTGTGTTTGATTCATTTGGTATCAAAGCCAACGATCACCATGCCTTTGGCCATCAACCTCCTGACAACTTTGTTGTCGTCAATCAAACATTCACTATGAAGAATGGGCTTCTCCATTCTGTAGTTTCTACTAGGCCTTTGGCCATATCATTAAAAATATGAAAAAAAAACATATAAAACATACATATATATATTAGATTACAAACAAAATATGTATATAAACTATATTAAAAATAAAAAATAAAATATAATAAAGTAAAAAACAGTCAATATAAAAAATATATATTACTAATAAATAAATAAATAACGACTTACTCCATCGCACAAACTGTGGTTGTCCAAGAAAACTCTCGTCACATCTCGGGTGCCTGTCAACCAGCGGTTCCCTAGCCTTGCTTGAGCCGTCATCGACCCATAATATCCCCCACACACCTGCCTACGCCATATATTTGGCAATTTGCATTACATTGGTAACTGTCATCCGGCCACATAGCTTCTGCTACCAATGCTCCACACGTTGTGTCCTGCAAATCTGTTGTCGCGTCCAAATTCCCTTTGCTTCCTAACAACTGCTCTTTTCCCAATTCAATCGCTCATCTCTCCCTAACCATCATGTCGCCACTCCAGATTAGCCTAAAGACAACCTGGCTGATAATACAAAACACTCAAGCAGTTGACTTGGCTTTCACTTCTTACATTGATAGACTTTGAAGTGCAAATTTAGAATTGGAAGAACTAAGATGATTGTTGACAAGAAAACATTCAAACCCGAAGAAGAGATCAAGCATTTTTCATCGACAAAATTTGAAAACAAAGCTTTTGAGGAGGAAAGCTATATTATAAATAAATATATAGGAAATAATGTAAAATAATGTAAATGATAATAATCATAAATAATGATTAGTTAATTAGTAATTAGGTTGAAGAGTCATGTCTAAATAAGACATGACTTTTCATGAAGAAACACATGCTTGGTATATAAGCAAGTATCTTATTCTCATTGCATCATCATTCTTATTCTGACATTTTAATATATAATATTTGTATCCTCATAGATATCTTTATATTCCAAACCTTTTAGAGTAAATAATCTGTCAAAAAGAAACTTTGTTCACTTCATTCGATCTTTAGTGGGAAAATAAGAAATACAGAGAACAATGATGCTAAGTGCACCTTTGATTTTTGAACCCCTCCCTCGGGATTGTGAGTTAGTTTTTATAAACTCTTTATAGATTGTGAGCACCTTCTCCATCTGAGACATGATTCGAAATTGAAATAATTAAGCTTGAATGTGCATGGAGCGCTATTCTACCAGAACGAGTAGATTCGAAGCCACTTGAATTAGTGAGGTGTGAGTTCGTTGAGATTCTCTAATAGCGTTAAGATTGCGTTGGGATAGAATTACGCTAAACAGATTCGATAGCAGTGAACTACTTCAGATTCGATGGCAGTGAACTACTTTTGTTGTGCATGGAAAAATATAACCTACAATGCATTCAAAAATATATGCGTTAGAGATGAGCAACGAAAGTCTGTTCAAAGAGATCATTTTTGCGTTCAACTTAAATTACGTTCAACTTAAATTTAGATTCCAACTGTATTGGAATGGATGTTGTTTCTTTTGTTTGTTTCCGAGAATCAAGGGATATGCAGTGAAACAATTGTTGATTGACAGAGTACGTGGACACAAAACACGTTTTGGTGTTGATACCACATGTGCATTATATGTCAACTGTGCAATATGATCAACATAGAAAAAACCTCCGAATTAGATTCATAGCGGATAGTGAGAATGTATGGTCTGCTGACTCAATCCCTGTGTTATGGTTCGTTGGTATGGATTTACGCTTATTGAACTCAAAATTTTGTTTTGTATAGGCCAAACTATTAATAGCATATATCACATGTTTTGGTGTGACTCGTTTAGTTGTTTTCTAATGCTAAGATACAATGTTTGTATATAACGACATGTAATATATATAATAATATGTATTATTAGTTTTATTATTAAATATAATTTATATGTACTAAACAATATATAGACAGAATTAAAACTTAAAGTTTATATATATATATATATAATATAATATATATAATATTAATATCATACAATATATTAACTCAATATACATAATCATGGACTCAATATACATAATCATGTTCGAAAACAATGAAATAATAATTATTTATTATTTTTTTTTTTTATTATTTACAATATGAATTACAAATTTTGTTAGAGATTCACCAATTTTTATTTTTCAACGTAGATATGTCAAGTGAGTCGAGAAGGTATCAACAAGCAATATTGAACACAAAGAAATGTGGTTACATGGCAACCAAAGGCCCCATATTTCTTTCAAGAGACAAAAACCAAAATGTTGTCATGTGAAGAGAGAGTGACAAAACAACGAACAAAACTTATGGAAATAAAATCAAAACCTAGATGGCACTGTTATCCAACTTTATGTACAATATTTTGCAACCTAAAAGTTGTCACAAAATGTAACAAAAAAAAATTGAAATAATGAACTATAGCAAAGCAATATAGGAGTAAAATTCACATAGAGGGTCCCCATTATTATAAAAAAGACAAGACCAATAATGGGAGGTTGTTGTAGCTACAACGACTGGTGAAGAGATGGGCGAACCAATTATCTATGTTTACAATAAAAGGAGAGAAAATGATAAGTTTGTAAAAAAGAGAAATTTATGACTCAAATATTTTCACATCAAGATGAATTATGACCATTAAAAATGATTAGAAAAGGGATCTTCAAGAATACTTTATAATCTTCCTTTATCCAAAATACAATAAAATAAAAATTGTATAAAAGAGAGTCTTGAAATTTGAGTACTTAGTAATATCTTATACCAATCAAATGCATGCTTATCTATATTTGAATTCCTTAACCTGGCATCGCTTCGCTGAGAGCAGGTCTATTCAGTATCTTGGCTAAGTTATCTTAGTATCATATATGCATGGACCCACTTCTAGGAAGCTTGTACAGTACCCCAGTGCGTTTGCATACACTTCCCTAGACTTTTTGTTAGCAAATTTAAAGAAACATCTTTCGATTATTAAAGTAAAGATTGCTTTCTTAGCAATGACATGCAAGACATTGGGTGATAGGGGATGTTATGTCATTGTAATACATATCATAGTTTTCAATTTGTCGTTCATCTTGTGATTTGCCTTTTTTTATTGTTAAAATATAATTCTGAAAAAGAGGGAATGTAAACCATTTTGACTAATCTCCTTCATATTGAGAATAAAATAATAATAACAAGTTTAACATGATACAAATGAGTCATAAAATTTCAATTTATCTACAAGCTTTAAATAATGATCATTAAAAACATAAACAAGATATAAAAGATCAACTTGTCACCAATATTGTAATAGGAATAACTTTCACGTCGGAGTTACAGATGGTTATTTACATTTTACAAGGTATTTTCCAACTTCAAGAAATATAAGTTTTAAGGATTTTCCCATTTATAGGTTAATTTTCCTCTATTTCATCCAAAATTTGTAGGATAAAAGTAGATGGGCCTAAATGTTTTAGCAATTTGAAATGATCCAAACAACAACTTTTGAATTTTTTTGTATTTGCATTTATCTTCATGGATCGTGCCCCATTTCAGGACTAAATCTCAAACATCAAAGGTTTTGTTACTTTCAATATGACTATCGAACCATTGTTTGACAATTTTCTGATGATTAATGAAATTGTAGTTGGTTTTGTTTCTAGCTTCTTCTAGTTTAAAGTTTTGGGCTTGCCTATGTTGTAAGCGAGAACAAGGTGCTTCCTGGATGGAATAAACCATGGATATTGATGGAAAAGTAATGTTTGGGGGTAATACAACTTCTTTACGATAAACCAAGAAATATGGAGAAGTTCCTATCGACGTTTTATGTGTTATCATGTCATCCCATAAGGCATTAATAAGAGCTTTATGCAAATTCTTTTGATTTTCATCAACAATCGATTCAATGATCTTTAAAAGGTTCTTATTAGTGGATTCTACTAAACCAGTACCTTAGGGATAATAGTCAGCAGGATAGTTAAGTTTGATACCTTTTTGAACTACAAATATTGTAAGTGGATCAAAATAAAAATAAGTAGCATTATCAAAAAGCAAAGTGTTCGAGAGGCCAAACATAGTAATGATATTATGTTAAATAAATGATAAACTTGATGAGATGAAATAGTTTTTAAAGGTATGGATTCTACCCATTTTGTAAAGAAATCGGTTGTAATAAGAATAAACATTTTTTGCTAAGATGAGTTTGGGACAATCTCACCAATGACATGAAGTCCCCATTATTCAAATGGTTGATCGATGATCACTAGTTGCAAAGGAAATGTTGGTCATTTAACTTTCCTGCTGATGTTTGAAAAACCTTGCATTTATGTGCGTAAGAAAGTGCATATTTGAATAAGGTCAACCAGTGGTACCATGCATGTAAAATCTTGTGAGAAATTGTGTCGCCGCCAAAGTGACCACCAGTCGGCCCATCATAAATCTCCTACAAAACCTTGTCAACATCTGACTTTTATAAACAATGAATCAAAGAAGAATCATAATTCCTTCGAAATAAAACACCATTGATGAGGTGATACTGATTAGATTTTAATATCAAAACACTTTTCTTCTTAGTATTTAAGTGCAAAGGTGCAATACCATAAGTTAAAAAATATATCAAGTCATCATATTATGAATTGGGATCATAGTATACGTATTGGATTTCTTGTGCTTCTTGTTCATTAGACACATTACTAGAGTAAAATCAATAGTTTTAGTCATCAATTTTCACAATCCTTGACCACACAATTTTAGCAAGTTTGATTTCAAGATCATGTATTCTTGAAGAGAAGTAACCCATTGGGCCCTTGTTTTCTCCAAGGTCCTTCTATACCAACAAATTTCGAACTAAATAAAATGGAACAATAACTTTGGTATGATATTTAATCAAGAAAGGCCTAAAATTTGTAATGGTCTTACATACAACATATTCTTGTTGCTCAACATCAAAGTACTTGAGTTTGCTCCCTGAAAACTAGAATTATGAAAAGCAAGGGGTACTTCATCTTCTTAGTCATTTCTTTGTGCTAGTACAACTACATAAGATAGATCATAGGTGAAAGTGTACAAAATAAATTATTTATCATATTTTGGGTAGAGAAGAGAAGGAGCATCTATGATAACTTGTTTAATAGAATTAAAGGCATTCTTTTCAAGACTATTCCACTTAAAAGTATTATTTTTCTTGATCATGTTCTACAAAGATAGGACAATTTGAGTGAAATTAGGGATGAACCTCCTAACGAAATTGATTTTCCCAAGAAATGATTGCATGGATTTATTATTATTAGGTAGTGGAATGTTAGATATTGTTTTCATTCTATTAGGATTAATTGAAATGCCTTTTTTTGATACAATGAATCCTAGTAATTTACTTTCAGTGAGTGAAAAGAATGAATTTTTCAGATTCAATGAGATTTCATATCTTTGACAACTTTTGAAAATTTGTTTTAGGTGATGTAAATGATCGGATAATTTATTTGAATAGGTGGTGATATCGTCTAAAGTAACAAAAACTTATTTTTTTATCAAACCCCTAAAAGCTATGTCAATTTCCCTTTGGAAGGTTTCTCCCGCATTGATGAGCCCAAAAGGCACCTTTTGGTACGTGTATGAACCCCACTTAGTTCAGAATGTTGTTTTGAGCCTCTCATTTCGTTGAACTAAAATTTGATTGTAACTGGAAAAACCATCAAGGAAAGATAACATCTCAGATCCAGACACAACTTGAAGAATTTGTTTTATATGAGGAAGTGGGAAATTATCTTTTTTAGAAAACTTATTTAGATTTCTAAAATCAATACATAATCTAATGTCACCATTATTTTTCCTAAAGGGAACTAAATTGGGAACCCATTTGGAGTGTCACATAGGGAAGATGATTTTGGCTTTCAATAGATTGTTCAATTCGACCACGATTTGGGATTCTAGATTCGGATAGAGTTTTCTCAATTTCAGTTGTATAGGTTTTGATTGTGGCATAATTGGGACTGTGTGTTGAATAATTGATGCATCAAAAAAATTTAAAATCGTTGTATGACCATACAAAAAAATCTTTATATCACTTAAGGAGTTTGATTAAAGTGACTCTTTCCAAAGGTGAGCATCCTAACCCAATATTAACATTTTGAGGATTTTGGTATGTACCTAAATTGATGATTTCAAAGTTCATGGTAGGACTATTAGTTTCAGTATTTATAGCTTTATTGAACCTATATTGAAGATCATAAAATCCCTCTAGTTTAACTATAGACTAGGGAATAAATGTTTTAGACCTAAGATTAACACCTTTAAAATATTTATTAATTTCGAGATCATGAGATTGTTCATCGATGACGTGATTTTCATTTATGCCTTAAAAAGTAAGAAAGTTAATAATATCATTATCATCATTAAACACTCGTAGGTTAGTAATGGTATCTGGCATAGAAAGTTTGAAAATCAATTCTATTGAAAACCTATAAGGATTAATATTTCAGGAGGAATCAACTTTGAAGCAGCATTATCTAACAAATCAGCACTAACATTTTGCAATCTTGACATAGCGGCAATATTGAATGAAGAAAAATTACAAATTAGATCTTCAACTAAAGATTCATAATTTTTCAAATTGTTGGAGATGTAGTCAATAACAATTTTGACTTGTTCAATCACAATTTCTGAATCACCAAACACTTTAATATCATGCATATTCATACTCATATCCTTTTTAATATCTTTCACTAACGCTTCATATTCAACCATTTTGTTAGTACAGTCAAACTCTAATATGCAAGTTAACATAGTCTTTTCACCATTAGGGCTAACAAGAATGAAACCTTCATCTACTCCATTGTTAGATTTTGCTCTGTCAAAGTATAAAGTCCAAAATGAGTTATTTACAGAATTATTTATATGAATATCTACAAAATGTACACAACAAGATGAGTTGGCTTGAGAGAAATTTTCAATTTTAGATATATGATAATCTTATTCAAATGGGGAAATTTATGATGGAAAGTTCCCAAAGAAAGAGTGAAAAGAGTAATTACCCATAATGGAATTAGGTATGACACATGGTTCATTTTATTTTCCTAAATTAGTTACAATGAATTTCAAATGTCTTTTTGTATTTACTCTACTTTGATTCAGTTTACCATTAAAGGGGAGGATTAGATAAGAAAAATAAGTAGCGAGATATCCACTCAATTGTTGTAACCAGTCTCGACTCAAAATTAAACCATAGTGTTCAAGGATGCCAACAACTATAATATCTATGATTTGATGGACATGAGGGTTGGAGGAGATCCTAATAAGGATAATTAGCATGGGGGCTTCAATCAACGAACCTCTAACATAGCACGTGCATTTGTGGCATACTAAACAATACCCTTGATTTGACTAAATATTGGAAAATACCTCTAAACTAACTTTATTTAACCCCCTACCAATATGAACCCAATACACCTTCTCAATTTAAAAAAACACTACTTTCACTAGATATTATAGGTATCAATTTTTTCATTAACATTTGTTATACCCCTTTATATATTTTCATTAACTTTGAGCTCCATTTTTATACAAAACATGTAAAATCCAATTAATCCCTATTTTATGCCCAATATATCATTTCATTTTTTTCTCAATATGTATTGCCCAATATGAACCCATGTGGTATGTTATTACTCCTCCTATGAATCCCTTGTGATAATTGTTAGTTCTCCTATTACCTTAACTCTTGTTATGTCTAATTGATCAATATAAATGTTTGATTTTTGACATTGAACACTAAGCTTTAAACAGATTGAATAAGGCATAATGTTAGAGGATGCTACATAATCAGCTAAACAATTGTGAACATTTCTGTTAAAAATTTCAAAAGTAAGCAAGAAGGAAGGTGTGCATGAGTTTGATCTGTCTCCAGTCATAATAGGATTGATATGGCTATGAGAAACAACATTTTGGTTAATAATGGATTTTCCCTTTTTGGGTGTTTTGATAGGAGGTAGAGGAGATTTATCAACATAACCTAAATCTTTCAATAGGATATTCTTCTAAGATGTGAGTTTGCTCAACTCAGTCTGACTTATGTTAGCTCTAGTTCTTTTCATGTCCTCAATGATTTCATATTCAATATTTTTAGGGACAATTAAAGTTTTATACATTGTTGTATCTTTTTTTGGTGGTTGATTTGAAGTAAATGTTTCCTAAGGAGAAGTAGATTTTTTTTTTAAGGAAAAGTGGGTGTTTGTTGAGAACTTTTGCTTCTTGTTTGGAAAGCTAAAACTTATTCAAATGTACCACTTATATCGCGTAAAGAATTTAAATCTAATTCTCTCCTTTCTCTTCTTCACCTTCCTCTTCATCTGCATATGTTTCCTCAGTTTCAACAACAAAAATTTCACCATCAGGGGCTTCTTGAGGGTTTCTTTTAGCAAAAAGTATAAATGGTTTCCTAGATGTAGATACTTTGGCTAGTTTCTCTTTGGCATTGAATATCTCACTAGCTAGAGTTTTCTTGACCTTTTGTAAGCTTTCCATGTCAAAATCATCTTTGTCCTTCTTTACCTCTTTTGTAGGCGCTTTCTTAGTGGGTTAAGAATTTTTAGGATCTTTGGTTGAGGATTTATTTTCAATATCAATCATTTCTTTTTCAAACTTTAAATATTTTGCATGGCTTCATTAGGAGTGCCCTTTGTAGAACGTTTAACAAACACGACAATAAACATAGGGAAAGAAGAAGTATAAAAATCTATTTGAATGTCTACTCCAGGTTTAAATGTCTTAATTATTTTATTAAGAAGCTTGATGAACATTTGATTAAAGTCTTTGATTTTCTCTTTAAGCCCCATTTTAACTCTAGATAACTCAACTAGGATAGTAGATGAAGTCTTGTCATCTAGAAAAAATTTAACGAAAATACCTTCAAAAGTATCCTAGTCCTAAATGTTATTTGGTTGCAAAGAAAAGTACCAAGTTGAAGCCTCACCTTCAAATTTATAAGGAAAGAGTCGCCATACAAAATATTATTCATGAACTCTTATTAATTTAAGGGCATGCATGAAATTGTTGATGTGGTCTTCAACAAGTTGTTTTGACTCAAGATCAAACTTGGTAGCCATTTTTTTTGGATTTTTAAGAAGATCATGTTGGTCACCAAGAACATTGATTGCTCCTAGTTTCTTCCATGGATGTACTTGTTGTTGTCGTTTTCCAACCATACTGATGGTTTGATGAGGTGATTTTTGTGGTTAAGGGAGTAAAGCAGATAGCGGAAGAGGTGTTGGAGGTTGATTTGCACTACCACTAGTGGCAGTGCTTGGTTTCTTATGTGGAGGAGTGTTGGGTGTGAAGCATGATTATTTAGAGGTCTTTGTTTCAGCTGGATGTATAGCCCAGGAAGTTTGTACACCCCTCCATGCCGGGGGGTGCGAGGGGGACTTTTCCCCCTGCGGGGGTTCAGGGGAGGCCGATCCCCCCTGGCTGGGGGTTTCGGAGGCCAGTGATCCCCCAGCAAGGATTTCGGGGGTAGCGCCCCCAAAGATAAAAAAAGATGTAAAATTGCCTTGTAAAAGTATAGTAATTTCTAGTCAATCTGGGTCGTTCATTAGGAAGATGATCTGACGGTAGAACTTATGTTTAGTTTAGGGTTTTTTTTTCCCTAGAAGGCAACCCCTCTCTGTGTGTGAGGGCATTGTATTGAGGCTATGTAATAGATGTGTATTCTCCAAGCGAGAAACAGAGAGGTGAGACTATGAGAGAAAACAGAGGATATTACAACAGATCTACTGTAGGTTGTGTCTCTTTATTTTGTTGGATAATAGAAAGGAAGGACTGGTTGTTCGGGGTGGACATAGCCCAAACTAGGTGAACCACGTATATCTGTGTCTCTCTGGTTTTATGCGCTTTCTGTGTTTATATTTATACAACATTATATGTGTTCCATTGCTTTTTAATATATAATTTTCTAACAACTAGTATCAGAGCCAGGTTTATTTGGCTGATAAACTCGCAGGAAAGAAGGGTTCCTCGTTCAAGTGGGAGTAGGCAGAAGATGGTAAGCTTAGGGTCGAGAAATTTAATGGCCAAAACTTCTCACTGTGAAAGATGAAGATGGAATATTATCTATATCAGAAAGATCTGTACCTACAATTAGGCGGAAAAACAAAGATGCTGGTGGGTATGACAAATGAAGAGTGGAACCTTCTCGATAGAAAGGCACTCGAAACAGTACGATTGAGCCTTGCAGCATCGGTCGTGTTCAACATTTCAAAAGAAACAATGACATAGGGTCTGATCAAGGCATTGGAGAAACTATATGAAAAACCCTCGGCCTCAAACAAGGTATTTCTTATGAAACGTTTATTTAATATGAAAATGTCGGAAGGTGGATCTGTTGCAAACCATTTAAATGATTTTAATACTGTTACAAGTCAGTTATGTTTTGTAGGGGTAAACTTTGATGATGAAGTTAGAGCTCTGTTATTCTTGTGCTCATTTCAAGAAAGTTGGAATGGTTTAGTAATGGCCGTTAGTAACTCTATTTCTAGATCTAGTACTTTAAAGTTTGATGATGTTTTCGGTGCTATCCTTAGTGAGGAAATGTGACGGAAAAGCTCCGGTGAGACATCGGGTAATGCTTTGAGTGCAGAGTCTAGGGGAAGAAAAATGGAAAGAGGAAAGAGCTCAAGATATCACAGTAAATCAAGGAAAGGCAGATCCAAGTCTAGATCAGGGATACTGTGTGAGAAATGTGGAAAGAAAGGACACCTAAAGAAAGACTATAGATCTCGGAGGGGAAAATAAGGAGATACACAGCAAAAAAACAATCATGAAGCAAATGTGACAGGTGAGGTGTTACAAGATGCTTTGATTCTTTCTTTCGAAAATATTTCTGATTCCTGGGTGGTAGACTCAGGGGCCTCATTCCATGCCACACCTGATAAGAAATATTTTCATGACTATGTTCAAGGAGATTTTGGACAAGTCCATTTGGGTGATGATAACCCCTGTAAAATTGTTGGAATGGGTAAGGTTCTTGTAAAACAGCAGAATGGAAACCAGTGGCTACTAAAGGAGGTAAGGCATGTTCCAGATTTGAAGAAAAATATGATTTCAACAGGGTAGTTAGGCGGTGAAGGTTGTGTGACAACTTTCACAGATAAAGCTTGGAAGGTCACCAAAGGAGCCCTGGTAATAGCAAAAGGCGAAAAGGTTGGTACATTGTATTTATGCAATGGTATTTATAACTCTGTTAATGCTTTAACTTCCAAAGGAGCAGATGCAGCATTATGGCATCATAGGCTTGGACACATGAGTGAAAAAGGAATGAAGATT
>APFE030792814.1:209302-236152 GCA_000404065.3 Pinus taeda
ACTCTGTTAATGCTTTAACTTCCAAAGGAGCAGATGCAACATTATGGCATCATAGGCTCAGACACATGAGTGAGAAGGGGATGAAGATCCTTCACTCAAGGAATTTGTTTCCGAGTTTGAAGAATGTTGATTTGGACTTCTGTGAGAATTGCATTTATGGAAAACAGAAGAGAGTTAGATTTCTCAGAGTTGGGAAAGAAAATAAGAGCGAAAAATTAGAGCTTGTGCATACAAATGTATGGAGAACTACTCAGGTATCATCTCTTGGTGGCTCTTGTTATTATGTTACTTTTATTGATGAGGCAACTAGAAAAACTTGGATTTAGTGTTTTAAGAATAAATCTGATGTATTTGATACTTTCAAGAAATGGAAAGCTTTGGTTGAGATTGAGACAGGAAAGAAATTGAAGTGTCTCAGATCAGACAATGGAGGTGAATATTGCAGCCAAGAGTTTGATAGGTACTATTCAGAGCATGGAATTCGCAAACAGAAGACAGTTCCAAAAACACTACAAGAAAATGGTGTGTCAGAAAATATGAACAGAACAATCATGGAGCGTGCAAGGTGCATGAGATTGCATGCAGGATTACCTTTACAATTTTGGGCAGATGCTGTAGATACTACTATTTATCTAATAAACAGAGGGCCTTCAAGTTCCTTGGATGGTGGTGTTCTAGAGGAAGCATGGATAGGTAAAAAGGTAAACTACTCTTTTTTAAAGGCCTTTTGGTTGTGAGGCCTTTGTCCATATTGATAAAGAAAATAGAACAAAGCTTGAGGCAAAGTCAAAGAAATGTACCTTTATTGGATTTGGTGTTAATGATTTTGGTTATCGCTTATATGATTATGAAAATCACAAAATCATTAGGAGAAAAGATGTAATATTCAATGAAAAGGTCTTATATAAGAATCAGTTGCAGGAAAAGAAACAGGGAAAAGAAAACAAGGAATACATAGTTCTTGATGAGATCACTGAAAAAGTAAAGGTGCCTAAAAATAATAATAATCAACAACCACAACAACAATAACCACCACAACAGCAACGGGCATCCCAAACACCTGAAAGTGGTGCTAGAAGATCTACCAAGATACGTATACCCCCTAAACGATACTCTCCTTCATTATATTATTTATTGTTGATTGATTCTGGTGAACTCGAATGTTATGAAGAAGCAATGCAGGTTGAAAGCAGGAAGAAGTGGGAGCTAGCCATGGAAGAAGAGATGGACTTCTTAATGCATAACTAGACTTGGGACTTAGTTAGGTTGCCTCTAAGAAAAACTACATTGAAGAATAAATGGGTTTACAGGCTGAAGGAAGAATATGGAGGAAAACAAAGTACAAAGCTAGACTTGTGGTGAAGGAGTTTTCACAGAAGCAAGATATTGATTTTGATCAAATGTTTTCTCTTGTTGTTAAAATGACTTCAATCAGAACTATTTTAAGTCTAGTAGCAGTTGAAGATTTGCATCTTGAGCAGTTAGATGTAAAGACATCCTTTCTCCATGAGGATTTGGAGGAAGAGATATTTATGCAGTAGCCACAAGCATATGAGGTAAAAGGGAAGGATAAACTAGTGTGCAGGTTGAAGAAGAGCTTGTATGGTTTAAAACAGGCTCCAAGGTAGTGGTATCTAAAATTTGACAAGTTTATGTCTAAATAAGGTTATACTAGATGTCACTCTGATCATTGTGTTTATCTGAAAAAGAAAAATGATGGTAGCTATATTATATTGTTATTGTATGTGAAGGTAGTCCAAGGTATGCTGATGATTTTGGTTTTATATGTTGATGATTTATTCCTGACAAGTAGTGAGCCTCTGAAAATCAAATGTAAGAGGGATATATTCTCTAAATTCGAGATGAAGGACCTTGGACTCATGCACTATTTTCTAGGCCATGAGGTGTGGCAAAGGCTTGGTGAGATTTTCATTTCCCAAGGAAAATATGTTGTAAAGCTATTGGAAAGATTTGGAATGATAGAATGAAAGTCCCTGCCCACACTGATGGAAATTAACTTTAAGAAGTTATGTGGAGAAGTCGCAAGACCCAATTTGGTGAATCCATCTGAGTATAGATAATTGATTGGGGCTCTAATTTTCTTTGTGAACACTCGTCTAGACATATGCTATGCAGTGAACACATTGAGTCCATTCATGATTTAACCTCTCCATGCAAATTAGACCACTAGCAAACACATTTTGAGATATTTTCAAGGGACAATTACACTTGGTCTAAGATACTCTGCCGGAGATGTTCGACTTCATGGATACACCGATGTTGACTGAGCGGAAAATATTATCGACATAAAAGGCATGTCAAGATATCTTTTTAGTCTTGGATCTGCCATGATATCTTGGATGAGCAGGAAACAAAAGTTTGTAGCATTGAGTACCACCAAGGCAGAGTATATTTCCTCTAGCATGGCTAGTTGCAAAGCAGTTTAGTTGAGGAAGCTCTTTGGAGAGATATTTAAGCAGGTCCTAGACACTACAATGATATATTGTGACAACAAGGGTGGAATCTATCTGGCAAAGAATCCCTTGTTCCATGATAAGTTCAAGCACATAGAGATATGATACTACTTCATTTGTGATATGGTACAGAGAGGAGCCGTTCAACCCCATCACATATCAACAAATGAGTAGATTGAAAATATTCTCACCAAGGCTTTGTAGAGATTGGGATTGACATTGCTTCTTGTGAATCCTAGCTTCACCAAATAATTGTCTATCTGAATGTACCATGCTCTTGGGGTTTGCTTCAATCCATATAATGCCTTCTTTAATATACAAATGTGTGTCTTTTTATCTTCTACTTGAAATCCTTGTGGTTTCTCAACGTATACTTATTCTTGTAGCATGCCATGTGATGCGACTAGCCCATACTACAAGGTACAATCTTTATTAAAGTTTGTCCCGTGTTGATTAACAATATGTATTTGGCTTGCGATTAGTCACTAATCACACATTAATCATAAGATATTCTTTCAGCGGTGGCTCGAACATTTATGACAATGCTTTAATGCGACAACTGAGCTGTACTTACCTCAATCCTCATTTCTTGCTTGTTCAACTTGGAAAAACCCTTGGCATTTTGGTATTCCATCATTCTGGTTTTTCACTTTGCATGGTGAACTCAGTGAGGGTTTGTTTTGGAAATGGATTTTTGTGCTATCTGTGAGTGGAAATGAGCCATAGGCTCTGCTTGCGCTGGTTATGGCTATGCTCTCTGCTAGTGTGACTCTATCACTCGTTCTGGTGGCCACTCTATTCAACTTCTGGGCACAGAGTATTGATTTGTTTATTCAAGTAAGAAAACGACCATTGGTTTGCCTTTTCCGATCTCTCAACTGATACCTATTCTGCTATTTCATTGTTTTGTTATGGTTCTGTTGCTAATTTTTGGTTATTGACTCCGCATGCTCCAGGTTGCAGACATGATGAGCTCACTTTACTCGTATTCTTCAAGCAAATTTGCTATCCATGCTTTACTTCTTCTCCCATTGTGTTCCAGCTCTAACAGTATTTTTCCCCTTTAGTCTCAGGTGGTCGCCATGGTCTGTGGCTCGATGGCCTATGTTCTCTCTATGCAAATAAGTCTCCAAGTAATAGTTTCCTCACTATGCATAAGTTTTATTACTGTTTGTTTGTCCTCTTCTATTTTTAGTTGACCTAACAGGTTTGCCCTCTTCTGGTCTCACAGGTTAGGTTTTGCTCTTGGATGTGGTCGGTTTTGAGCTCCTCGGCTCTTACCTGGTAGTCTCTGCCACTATCTTCATTTCGCAGTTAAAATTAGAGTCTGTAGGTTTCGTTGGCTCGAGTCACAATACTTGTTCATTTGTTCTTCTCTGATGTCGCTATGTGACCTGGGTTCACTTGTCACAACCCCTGTTTGTAATTTATATTTCTTTTTAACTGTAAGGTTGTATTCAAGGTTGACTGTTCGAAAACCCTCAGCTAGGGTTTGCTGGTTCATGGATGTTATTTTCCTTTTACTCTATCTGGTGAACTAACCCTGGACTGTTATGTCTAAACAAATATGTATTTTTTATTTTTTGTTGGAGTGAAAGAAAAAAGTTACATCGACATGAGTTTTTACTCGTTACATCTATTTTGGGCTCGACCACTAGGCACTCAGATTCTTGTTTTCTTGTTCAGACTGTTGTGATACGTTAGTCTTGTTCAGCCACGGGCTTTATTTATTGCTTGCCAATCCTCATTTTTGGAAACTTGTATGCAATTCGATTTGTCAATGCTCTGTTCTTTAATAGAGAAAATGAATGAAACTGTATGCATGCACCATATTTATCGTTCTGATTTATTTAATGGTTAGGAAAATAGATATAGATACATAATACAAGACTATTACAGATGGATGGATTTGAAAAACGAATAAAATTATTCTTTGTCTTTTATTACTATGTGCATAAGCTGAACCTCCAGAATGATTTTCAATTTTACATTTATACTTTCTGTCCATAATGATCTGAACTGTGCGTAGTTACTTTTTCAGTTGCTATTCTATCAGTTACACAACAGTTTATGTATTCGGTTCTGCTTGTACTGCAAGGTTTTAAATTAGACATATTTGTCTTTTTCCTCTAAAATGAAACAAAAACAATTATTAAACTATTGTTTATTAAAGACAAACAAAACAATGACCCTAACTGACTAGACTGTTCCCTAACTAATACTGAAATTAAAAAGAAACAAAGTCCTTAATTCTAAGTTTACAAATTGAACATAAAGAAACCAATTGTTGATAAAAAAACTTTCCACCTTGGTAGAGACCAACACCTGGTCATGGTTCCCTAGGTGGATGCTCCTGCATGAGGTTCCCGGGGTGAAAAGAAATCATGACTCCGGTCCATGAGCTTCTCAACTGAACAACCCACCTGCTCTATCTGTTTGGCATCAAGCCACGAACTGTCCTCAATAGGATAGTTCTTCCACTTGACCAGATATTGCAGACACTCTTTCCACCAAGTTTTCTTAGCCACCTAAGTGTTGAGGATTCTCTCGATCTTGGGAGGTTGAACGTAAGGCATTTGTCTTATCCAAGTTTCACTTCCATCTTGGGTGTCCCGTGTAGGTCGTGTGGTTCTATCTTCTTCTTCTGGGTCAGCAGTGTAGGGAAACAAGTCTGCCACATTAAAGATGGGCGAAATGCCTATCCCTAGTGGTAGTTGTATTTCATAGGCATTCGCTGAAAATTTCTGGAGAACTTTGCAGGGACCTATCTTCTTTTGCTTCAGCTTGTTGTATGCACATCTAGGGAAGCGTTCCTTGTGCAAATGCATGAGGACTTCATCTCCCACATTAAACTACACTTCTTCAAATCTGCTTGCTGCTTATATTTTTGGGTGATGTCCTGCAATTTAATTTTTACCTGCTCATGTAAATCTTTCATTGTGTTAGAGAAATCTTCCCCATCTACACTTCGCTTTTCCTACTGTCCTAGATCTTGCAACTCATGCAATCCATGAGGATGCATGCCATACAAGATCTAAAAAGGACTGCAACCCATGTTGCGATTGGGTGAGTTGTTACAAGTGAACTCTGCTTGGGCATGTACTCTATCCCACATCTGCAAATTTTCACCAATCAAGCTTCGTAGCAGGTTCCCTAGACTTTTGTTTACCGCCTTTGTTTTCCCGTCGGTCTATGGGTGATAAGCAGAGTTGTAACTCAACTGTGTATCCATCTTCTTCCATAGGGTACGCCAAAAGTGGCTTGTAAACTTCATGTCCCTGTTAGAAAGAATAGATTCAGGCAAACCATGTAGCCTGACAATCTTTGTAAAGAACAAGTGGGCCACGTGAGTGGCATCGCTGGTTTTTCTACAAGGGATGAAATGCGCCATCTTCAAAAACTAGTCCACTACTACCATCACTGAGTCATAACCCCATTTTGTTCTTGGTAGACCCAAGACGAAGTCCAAGCTGACTGAGTCCCACGTTCTACTTGGAATGGGTAACGGTGTGTAAAGTCCCATGTTTTGACTGTGACCTTTTTCCAACTAGCACACTTTACATCTGGTCAGAAATCTTTGTACATCCCTTCACATTTTTGGCCAAAAGTAAAAATGGTTGAGCTACTCTAATGTCTTGTCTATGCCGAAATGTCCGGCTAGACCTCTAGTGTGTTTCTCCCGAATAATATTCTCTCTCACCGAGCAGTCAGGAATGCATAACTATCCTCCCCTAAACAACAACTTATCTTGCAAAGTATAGTCCAACCATGGACTATTGTCTCTCACCAAAGGATTCTGGCATGCTTCGTAAGCCTCCTTAAAATCTGTGTCAGTCTAATACAAATCTTTCAAGTGCTCAAAACCCAGCACTTGTATAGTACTCTCCTGCAAGAGTAAGGCCCTCCTACTCAACGCATCTGCCACTTTTTTGGCCTACCCACTGATGTGTTTCATCACAAAGGTGAAACTTTGCAAATACTCAACCCACTTACCATGTTTGTGATTCAGCTTGTGTTGTTGCATCACATAATGCAGTGCAGAAGTGTCCAAGAACAACACAAATTCATTCCCCAACAAATAGTGTCTCCAATGCTTCAGTGCTTGGATGACAGCTTAGAAATCCTTGTCATAGGATGAATACTTTTGCCTGCTTTCGTTCAATATTTCTCGCTAAAAATTGTAACAGGTTTATCCTCCTAGCTAAGTACAGCTCCAATAGTCATACCGCTTGCATCACAGCAAACCTAAAAAATATTTTTAAAATTTAGCAATCTCAAGATCGGTCGCTCTGTGATCTTCTTCTTTAGTAGCTAAAAACTCCTCTCTACTGCATCAGTCCATCAAAAAGGCCGATTGGCATTTTTGATAGTGTCCAACATAGGTGCATATATTTTGCTAAAATTTCTTATAAATTTTCAGTTAAAACTCGCCAACCCATGAAAACTACGTACCTCAAATAAGCTTTTCAGGGTGACCAATTGACTATCGCTACAACCTTCTCCGAATCCATCTTTAGCTCATTTTCTGCTATTACAAAGCCCAAATAAATTAATTTTTTTTGCATAAAAGTACACTTTTTTAGATTTATCAGCAGTTTATTATGCTGCGATTTTTCCAGCACTTTTCGAACATGTCGAAAGTGTTCCTCCCTCGTTTTGATGAAAATTAATATGTCGTCCAAGTACACTATCACAAACTTCTTGATGTATTCTTTCAGTATTCATTCATTAACCGCATAAAGGTACTGGGTGCATTGCTTAGTCCGAATGGCATGACCAACCACTCATACAGTCCCTCATTAGTCATGAAGGCTATCTTCCACTCATCCCCCTCTCAAATTCAAATCTAATGATATCCACTCTTTAAATTAATCTTAGAAAAATATGTTGCCCCGCTTAGGCAATCCATCATTTCATCCATCCGTGGTAGTGGAAATCTATACCGAATGGTGATCTTGTTGATGGCCCTCGAGTCTGTGCACATTCACCATTCTCCTCCTTTTTTAGGAGCGAGAACTGTTGGAACTGTGCAAGGGCTCAAACTCTTTCTTATCAACCCTTTGTCTAGCAATTCCTGCACCTGCTTTCTAATCTCTTCATTTTCTTTGGGGCTCATCTGATATGCTTCCTTATTTGGCAAACTTGCTCCAGATATAGAGTCAATATGGTGACTTATACTTCTTCTAGGGGGTAGTTTATCTAGCAAGTCATCCACCACTATATCGTTAAAATCCTACAACATTTGCTGAATTTCTGTGGGTAAATCTAACACCTTTGTGTGTAGCAGCACTGTCTTTGCTCTTCTTACAACAACATAGCTCACCTTGTTGTCCTCAACTTGTCTCAAAAACTACTTTCCACTCATTAACAACACTCTCATCTCACTTGTCCTTGTTGTCTCTTCTTCCTTGATGGGCACAAATGTATGCTTGATCCCATCTTTTACAAACTTATAACAGTTTGTCTTTCCATCACGTACCACCCTCCTATCATACTGCCATGGCCTACCTAGCAGTATGTGACATACGTCCATCGACATTATGTCACAAATGACTTTATCCTTATATCTTCCGATATGAAACTCCATTTTGCATTGCTCATCTACCAACAACTGATGGCCTTTTTGTAGCCATGAAACTTTGTAAGGAATGGGGTGTTTCAACCGCTTCAACCCTAACTTTTCCACCATCTCTGTGGCCACCAAATTATCTGTACTTCCATTGTCAATAATCAGCTTACAACACTTACCATGTGACTTACAAACCTCTGAAACAAAGCTTTCCGCTGAGTTTGTTTAGTTGTTTCTTTGGCTAGTTTCAGCAACACCTTATTCAAAACTAGGGCTTCCCCTATTTCTAGAACATTTTATGCTTCTTAGGGAGGTGTTTCTACTTCTTCAGGTTGTGCGACATACACACCCCTCTGTCTAGCTTGTTCTTCCTTAGGACACTCAAACGATAGGTTTCCCCACTTGTGACACCTGTAACATTGATAAGCATCTCCTCTACCTCGCCCATTTCCCTTGCCTCGCTGATATGGCCTACCACTTCTCATGCTGTCACCTTTTTCTATTGTTCCAGAAGCTTTAGAAATGCTGCCTTCCTCATTATTACTAGTAGTTTGCCCTCTGCCAAAAGACTATCCTCTTCCTATGCTAGTTCCCCATCCTCTCCTGGAATTTTGTTTTCTATTGACTTTCTCCTCTGCTTTCATGGCACTCTGATATGCCTCTTCAATGTTTTTCGGGGAAAGAATGCTAATTTCATCTAAGATTTCTTACCTTAAACCATTTACATACCTGGCTATTTTCTCCGGGGTGTCCTCTATATAATCGGCCCTTAAGTTCACTCGGTAAAACTCTTTAGTGTACTCCCGTACTGTCATCCCTTTCTACTTCAGATTCTACACTTGCCTATGTAGTTCAATCTGGTAATCCTTAGGCAAAAATCTGCCTTTCAACTTGGCCACCATCCTTGACCATTTCTTGATTAGCAACTTGTTCAACCTCTTTCTCTCTGTTTGTACATTGTCCCACCACAGGGCTGTGTGTCCCTTCAACTTTGTCGTAGCGAACTTGACTCTACAATCCTCACTGATCTCTTCACACTCGAAATACTTATTCAGTTCGCTGATCCAGTCCAACAGAACCTCTGTGGACAAGTTGTCGTCATAGTTTGGGAGTTCTGGTTTGGATTTGCTACTTGCCATTAATACCAAACTCAACAGTCTCATTTTTGGTCCTTCTTCATCTGATCCATCTTTTGTCGCTACAACTTCTTCTTCGCTATCATCACCTACCTCTAGATCCCTTCTTCTCCCTGCTTCTACTACCTCCAAATGGGCAATAAGAATCCTGATCTCCTCTATCAGTCCTTCCTCTGCTATCCTCCGAACACCTCTTCCATGACCTTGTCTTCCTACCTCCATTTCTCAAGTTGACTTTAGATCCTGCTCTGATACCACTATGATGGGAACAACCCACACTACAAGGTATAATCTTTATTAAATTCTGTCCGGTTTTGATTAACAATATGTATTTGGCTTGCAATTAATCACTAATCACACATTAATCATAAGATATTTTTTAAACGGTGGCTAGAACATTTATGACAATGCTTTAATGTGACAGCTGAGCTATACTTACCTCGATCCTCGTTTCCCACTTGTTCAACTTGGCAAAACCCTTGGCATTTTGGTATTCCGTCATTCTAGTTTTTCACTCTACATGGTGAACTCAGTGAGGGTTTGTTCTGGAAATGGATTTCTGTGCTGTCTACGAGTGGAAATGAACCACAGGCTCTGCCTGTGCCAGTTATGGCTATGCTCTCTACTAGTGTGGCTCTATCACTCATTCCGGTGGCTTGTCTATTCAAATTATGGCACAAAGTATTGGTTTGTTTATTCAAGTAAGAAAACAACCACTGGTTTGTCTTGTCCGATCTCTCAATTGATACCTGTTCTACCATTTCTTTGTTTTGTTATAGTTTTGTTACTAATTTTTTGTTATTGACTTCACATGCTCTAGGTTGCAGACACGGTGACCTCACTCTTCTCATATTCTTCAAGTAAATTTTCTATCCATGCTTTACTTCTTCTCACATCTTGTTCTAGCTCTAACAGTATTTTTCCCCTTTGGTCTCAGGTGGTGGTCGTGGTCTGTAGCTCGATCACCTGTATTCTCTCTATGCGAATAAGTCTCCAGGTAACGGTTTCCTCACTATGCATAAGTTTTATTACTCTTCTTTTCCTCTTCTATTTGCAATTGACCTAACAGGTTTTCCCTGTTCTGGTCTCACAGGCCAGGGTTTTCTCTTGGATGTGGTGTGTTTTGAGCTCCTTGGCTCTTACCCAGTAGGTTCTGCCACTGTCTTCACTTCGTGGTTAAAATTAGAGTCTTTAGGTTTCGTTGGCTCGAGTCACAATACTTGTTTGTTTTTTCTTCTCTGATGTCGCTATGCGACTTGAGTTCACTTGTCACAACGCTTGTTTGTAATTTATATATATTTTTTTAACTATAAGGTTGTATTCAAGGTCGACTATTCCAAAACCCTCAACTAGGGTTTGCTGGTTCGTGGATGTTATTTTCCCTTTACTCTATCTAGTGAACTAATCCTAGACTGCTATGTATAAAAAAATATGTATTTTTTTCTTTTTTGTTGGAATGAAAAAAAAAAGTTACGTCGACATGAGTTTTTACTGGTTACCTCTGTTTTGGGCTCAACCATTGGGTGCTCAGATTCTTGTTTTCTTGTTCAGAGTGCTGTGATGCATTAGTCTTATTCGGCCATGGGCTTTATTTACTGCTTGCCAATCCTCGTTTTTAGAAACTTGTATGCAATTCGATTTGTCAATGAACTGTTATTTAAGAGAGAAAACGAATGAAACTGTATGCATGCACCATATTTGTCGTTCTAATTTATTTAATGGTTAGGAAAAGAGATATAGATACATAATACAAGACTGTTACAGATGGATGGATTCAAAAAATGAATAAAATTATTCTCTGTCTTTTATTACTGTGTGCATATGCTGAACCTCCAGAATGATTTTTTGTTTTACATTTATACTTTCTATCCACAGTTATCTGATCTTGCATAGTTAATTTTTCAGTTGCTATTCTATTAGTTACACAATGGTTTATGTATTATGTTCTTCTTGTATTGCAAGATTTTACATTAGACATATTTTTCTTTTTCCTCTAAAATGAAAAAAAAATAGTTATTAAACTATTGTTTATTAAAGACAAACAAAACAGTGACCCTAACTGACTAGATTGTTCCCTAACTAATACTGAAATTAAAAAGAAAAAAAGTCATACATTCTACTTTGAAAAATTGAACATGAAGAAACCAATCGTTGATAAAAAAAACTTTCCACCTTGACGGAGACCAACACTTGGTCATGGTGCCCTAGTTGGATGCCCCTGCATCACCATGGAGGAATGTGGTTTTTACCTTCATCTGATGAAGGGTCTATCCTTGACTTGCGACAAGGGAAACTATCAAAAAAATGGTTTTATATCGAGCCACATGTGAAAATATATCATCATCATCTTCTCCCTCTTTCTAGGAGAATCCTCAAGCCATGAACCTCACTTTGTATTTTTCAATGCTTCCATCAATTCCATGCTTGATCTTGAATATCCACTTTGAAGTTACCACAAATTTATCCTTCGGCCTTGGCACAACATCCCATACATCATTCTTTGTAATCTATTCATATTCCTCGACTATAGCATCTTTCCAAACTTGTTCTGCTTGAATCATAGTGCTCATGGTTGCAACATATATGTGCATGCCTTCTTCCTTTCTCTAAATGATCTTCAAAAGGGCACATGACTATCAGCATCTTGAAGAGTGTCACGGAGCCAAAGTGGTCTCTTCCTAGTAGAAGGATTACTAGGATGAGTATTTAAGTGATCCATGGGCTCCATGGGATCATCAATAATATCAGTCTCGGATTCGGGCATGGACGAGTCATCCAAGATATCCATATCGCCATTCTTCTCAGGAGGAGGAGGTGGAGGAGGGTCTCTTTCTTTTCCAAGAGTGAAATCTTCATTGAATGTAACATCCCTGTTAATTTCAACCTTCCTTTGACTAGGAATATATATTCTAAATGCTTTAGAATTTTCACAATACCCAACAAATGTACCTTTTCTTCCTGTAGCTTCCCATTTGTTCCTTTTTCACTTCGGCACATGGAAATATGCGAGAGATGACTAATGTCTATCTTCAAACTTGTAAATACTTCTTTGGGAGATTTGTTTTCTAGAGCTTGATGAGTTACCCTGTTTTGAACATATACGACAACATGTGAAGCTTTCGTCCAAAGAAACTTAGGCAACTTTTGATCATGGAGCATTGCTCAAGTCGTTTCTACCATAGACTTATTCTTCCTTTTAGCTAGACCATTTTGTTCGAGAGTATATGTCACAATTCCTTCCTTATTGACGCCTTCCTTTTTGCAAAATTCAATGAATTCATTTGACATGTATTCTCCACCATTATTGAACCTGAATACTTTTATCTTCTTCCCTGTTTGATTTTCAACCAATGCTTTGCAATCCTCCAATGTTTCAAATGATTCATCCTTATGCTTCAAAAATTATATCCATGTCTTCCTTGAAAACTCATCAATGAATGTGATGTAGAAGAGATATCCACTAATAGAGTGCACAGGCATCAATCCACATATGTCAAAATGAATGAGAGGGAGGATGTCAGTGGTCTTGTTTTCGCTAAAGGGGAATGGTCCCCTTATCATTTTTCCACTAACACATCCCAGATATACTCCATCATGTTTAGATTGAACCTTTAGAACCCCTGAGACCAATTTCTCCACTTTTGGAAGAGCATCATAATGAAGATGAGCCAACCTTCGGTGCCATAATTCACTTAGATGATTTTTATTATGAAGCAATGCTTGTAGTGGTCTTCCAATGACCTTGTAGAGTCCTTCATATCTTGTTCCCAATGTGAACGTGTCTCTCATAAGTGATCTAATAGGCCAAGTAAGAACATTTCATTTGATGAAAGAAACCCTCATGTAGTACAATAGATTCCCCATAATTCAAATGAAATTTGACAGATCCAAAATTTTTAACGGGATGAGTGGAGTTATCTCCAAGAATGATTTTTAAATTTGACTCCCTCTCTTCCAAATTAAAGAGAACTTCCTTGTAACTAGAGAAGTGATGAGTGGCCCCACTATATACCAAGCAACTATCCCACGAATCTGGAGAAGATGAACTAGTAAGAGTAGAAATAAGAATATATTTATATTGATTCCCAACATTACTTTCATACCTGGAAAATTTTGACTTCTTTTGTGGATGTCGGTCACTTGGAGCATCTTTTATTCTTCTATCATTTCTTCTATTGAGATCCTTCCTTTGGTCATCTCTCCTTCTTTGATCATTGAACCTATTGTTGTCAATTCTAGTATTATAATGTGGTCCATTGTTCTTCTCAAGGCAATCTCAAGCATAGTGCCCTTTCTTATGACCATTATAGCATTCAATGTTCATATATTCATTTCTTCCACCATAATTTTGAGGAGGAGGCTTTCTTGAATTTGATGGACCTCATTTCCCTTTCTTCTTCTTCTTGTCATGAGAGATGTATGCAGCATGTTCTCCTTCTTTGTGCTTTTGAATCCTTCCTCTTCCTATCATCTTTGACTCTTCTTGAGTGAGCTTTCCAATAATTTCATCAAATGAAGGGTTGACATTTGTGTTGCTCATAGTAGTGATGAATGTTTCCCAAATAGAGGGGAGACCTCTTAGAGTCACAACCACCAGTTCCCTATCCAGCATAGCTTCTCCATCTTAGCAATTCATCTCTAACACGAGAGATCCTCATTATGTAGGATTGTATGGAATCTCCTTTGTTCATATTGGTGTCTTTGAGTTCATATTTCAAGGTGAGGATTTTATTCAAATTGTTGATCTCAAACATGTCGACTACCTTATCATACATGTCTTTAGGCCTACTCAAGCTTCCAACATATGCAAGTAGATTATCTTGAAAATCATTAGCTATAATTTGTTTTACTTTCAACTCACCTTTCATGTGCTTGTTCTTGACAAAAGTGAATGTATTCTATGAAGGCTGAGATACATTTCCTTGAACATAGTCCAAAACATCATTGTTATCAGCTATGATCTCCAACCTAGCTTTCCATGCAACAAAATTAGATGAGTCACTCGGCTTTCTCATCACTCTTGAAGTAGGAAGTCATCTTGGCTTTGACTAGAATGGTTCTTTCAACTTTCCAAAGATGAGTGCTTCAACGCTTGTCTCCTTTTGGGCTTGTCCTTCACCTTAGCTCTGATTCCATGTTAATTTTCAGATTTTTTTATGTTGTATCAATTACATTAGCCCAATTCCAAACATCAACTAGCAATATTTAAAATTACAATTATTCTTTCCATTCATAAAAAATTAATTGAAGATAGAATAATATATGCAGTGACAAATAAGACAATCATCACATCAATGAGAGACACTAGATTTGGTCAAAGATGAGAGAAAAACCCACTAGGGGGAAAACCCTTTGAAATTCTTATTTTATTAGATTGTCATAAAATATTCAGCAGAGAGTACAATGTCAGCCCAATACAATATGATTAATAATACAACCCAACAACTTCAGAATCTAGTTTACAATGGTAGAATATATCAGAGACAACTTGATTCAAACTTCAAACAGCTTCAGAAAACTTCGGATGATGGAAAACTATAGTCAAAGCCTTGGATGCTCCCTTCAAGTTAGAATGCGAGCATTTATAGCTTCCTGGACCTTGTCTTGACCATAGCATGTCATCATCTAGGGATGCAATTTCCCAGTTATGTGCTAGCGTCTGAAACAAAAACCCTAATTTTGTGTGATCTTCGGATTTGAGACTTCAGACCTCTGTACGACCTTTTCTTTCACGAATGTGTCAAACCAAATCAGATGGAAGAGAAGAAGATGCTTGAAGTGATGATGTCCCAATGAGCTTATAGGGCACTTGTATTTATAGGCTTCTAGGGGTTTTCAACAATGCTCATTTGATGTTGAGGTCGACCTATCCAAGTATGCATAACGGTGAAGCCGACTTGATCCAATATCCATCAGTAGGTGCACAAAATAAAAAACCAACTTTTGCTTGTCTGAACTAGGTGGTATTTAGGTCAATTTTTGTCCTCTAAAAAGAGGAATTCAATGTCATCATCATATCCATCAAATGAGTAGTCCAAAGTGGAATTTGACTATAGTTGCATATTTTTAATAACTTTTTCATTCACTAGCGTTGCCTCGTAGCATATTCTTAGCAATTTCACACATTTCTCATCTTCCCAGTCTTGCATAATCCACTGCAATAATGATAATATACTATTTTTAGCCTTCAATATGAATTAGAAATAATAATAGCATCAAGAAATTTCTTATGGAAATGAAAAACCATGCATAAATTCATCACCTTCATCAAGACTGCATCGGCAGAAGGTATGTGCTCGAACATATTTCTCTCCATATGCTCCACTCATGGAACACTCACTAATCCCAGTTTCAACTTTCTATAAATCATCATCCTATTCTTATCATGTTACATTACTAAATTTATATTAATGTTGACCAACATTACAACTCTTACCAGTTATGCAAGGCGCAGTGGCAATGACATGAGGGAGATCGAGATTAATGCCACGAATATGTGAATGTTACTTCACAATTATGGATAATGCAGATCCCACACTCCTCTAACATCTACCAAGGTGTTCATACTCTTAAAACCATCTTTATAAATCTTCACCATGGAAGTCATGATAGTTATAGTGTTAGTAGCCATGGCCTCATTGAGAATATTTTTGGCTTAGGGATTGTGACCTAGATATTCCTAAGAAATCATACCATAAAATTTGTTAAATGTGTAGCATACCTCCAAGACAGATTCATGCAAATGTTGAAAAGCTTCAACGTAGACCTTGTCTACTATCAGGAGCAAGAAAGGTCCACAAGCTTGTCGATTTTCACCCTGCACCAGCAACCTTGAAATGCCCATCAAGTCATACTTCATTTTCTTGATATCTGCATCGTCTGACTAATCGACTTCCTCTTTTTTAGTAAAAATTCCATATGGTACAAAAAGCCAGAGAATTTTGTAAAGGTATATAGGAAAAAAAAAATTATATTTGGCATGAGCATGGAGTATATAAAGAAAATGAAAACCTAAATTGAAGCACAACCAGAAAAGAAACCAATGAAAGAGGAAGGTGGTGGAAAATGTTGGTTCTCCATCATTAACTTATCCAAACCACAGTAAAAAATATTTCTTCCCCCTCACTCTTGTTCCTCCCAATTATGAATCCTTACTCCTTGTTGGAATCCTAACTTCTTATTGAGACAGAGATGAGTCCAGCATACGCACTGAGTTGGCCTTGATTTTTGATTCCCAAATTCCTTTACAGTGAAGTTTCTTTCACTCAATGTGCATCTCCCTTGGTTGTCAGACAAAAACCTATGTTGCATCTTTGTCTATCGTAACGTCACCACTTTGGGGAGGCAAGAGGCCACCCTGTCTCTGCATACAATGCTCCGAGAGGTCACCCTATCTCTGCATACAACACTTCATATGGGACGTGGAAAAGACGGTTTTGTTGATCGTTTTAAATATTATATTAAAATATTATTTAACCGCTTTGTTTCACATTCCTTGAAATACCAATCGCAAATCACATGTTCAGACGAAGAATATTCTACTCAAACTCAATTGCACCCATCAATATATTAAAAAATAAAAGTCAACGGTGGTACATCGACCTAGGGTCAATATAGGGAAGCCTTCGACTAATAAATAATAATACATATATATACAATATATATATATTAATATGTATTATTAGTTTTATTATTAAATATTATATGTACTAAAGCAAATAATATACAATGAATTAAACATAAAATTCATTTACATATAATGTTTCTTTTTTATATATACATATCATAAAATTGCTATATTAATATCTTATAAATATTAACTCAATACATTACATAATCATTGTTTGAAGAACAATGAGAATAATAATTATTTACATTTGTTTTTTTGTTTGTTATTTACAATATGCATTACAAATTTTGCTAGATATTCACCCTTTTTTTAAATGCAGGTATGTCAAGCTAGTGGATAAGTTATCAACAAGCAATATTGAACACAAATAAATGAGGTGGCATGGCAACTGAAGGTGTTGCATCACCTTCAAGAGGTCAAAACCAAAGTGTCATCATGTGAAGAGAGAGTGACAAAAAAACTAACAAAACCTAATGGGAACAAAATCGAGACCGATATGGCACTGTTATCCAACCTTATGTACAAATTTTGGAAAATTAAAAGCTATCACAAAATTTAACCCAAAAAAATTGAAAGAATGAACCAAAGCAAAGCAACATAGGAGTAAAATTTACTTAGAGGGTCCCTGTTACTATTAAAAAGACAAGATCAATAATGGGGGGTTGTTGTAGCTACAACATAGCCGCATTGTGATCTCCAGTATATCTGGCTGCAAAATTAGTTTCTACTACATTAGTGGAATACATACATGTGGCAGCATCCCTGTAATGAACCAATCCTAATGTTGTGCATCGGGGATTTAGAAATTCAACCTCTCCATCAAAATTTTGAACCTCTAGTTGTAGTCCCACATCAATTCATTAGTGACCTACTTAATCTCTTTAATATTTGTTAAGCATTGGATTTTGACTTGGTTTTCTGGAATTCTTTTAGTAATGCCTATTTGATGCTTTCCAAAGTGTCAGGTTGTCCTATGGGGAGTGGTGGATTTAAAATTCATATATCGTGCAAGTGCACAAAATTGAAAAGTAGTCTCTAATTGTGCGATTTTCATTCCGTCATTTGGAATTTGCTTCATAGTCCATATACTTCACATAAAAACAAATGTTGTTTCAGGTCTTCAATCCTTGTCTCATGAAATAATGGTAATTTCAATGTCATATGATCAACCGCCTAGTTTCTTCTTGTTTAAAGTTTGTGGTCCTTGTTTCGATTGGAGTAACCTATATTTTTTCTCTCAAATGTCTTCTCCTAGCTTATCCTACACCTATACTCATACATGTGTTTCCTACTCTAACTTCTGTCTCTATCTCCCTACTATTGTCACTATCTAGGTGGGTACATTGTCATGAAACTGATAATTGAGAAAAATCATCAAACAAAGAAGAATTTACCTCTAGTTAGGAACGTATGCACAGGGTCTTTGATTAAATCTAGGGCATCGATGGCTATTAATGGGCCATTAAGATGCGACAATTCATATGTGTAAATTTTTCCTTCCTCTTCCTCTATCCCTTCCATGTCGATACTTGGATGTCGTACTTCCCCTTCTTCTTCTCCCTCACACTGTCCTTCTTCTTGACTTTGGGTTGAGGGTGCTCTCCATGGACATATGCTCCACTCTTGGTGTAGACACTCCTCCTCTACAACCATCTTTACACTCTCTTAATCTTTATCCTTATCGAAACCTAAACTTTCCCCATCCTATATGATGTGATTTTGTGAGACACACCTCCTTGTTATCCTTCTGCTACAATCCTGTCCCCTTTTTTTAGACTAAGAATATATCTAGTTCCATTGTGCAGGAAGCTCATTGCATTGCTTGCCTCACCCACTATCAATGATGACATACTATCCTCTTCTTTTCCGAGACTAATGATTCCAATGGTAATTCTCTACCTCTTGGAATATCTCTACTCCCTTTGTACTTCTTCCTTGACCATTAAACCAACTACTTCCCTAAACATTGTCCTCTTTCTTGACATCTACGCTTGTTTTCCTACTAAGTCCTTAAAATCACTTATAGTGCACGTTTATGAATCTCCATCGCTCCTTGCACCCCTTATCCTTCTCTCTATGTCAATTCAACCCTAGATGAACCCCTCAATTCCCCGTGTTGCACAAGGCTCTAATTGCTGATGGTATCAAGTTGCAGTGATATTATTTTGTTACCACACAACAACATTTTAATCAAGGTAGACAATATTATCAAGTATCCACCCTACTATTCTCTAAATAAATCCCACTTGGCTATACTAAAAGATTATGTAGATTATATTTCAAATTCTACAATATACCCCTCTAATACTCAAGTTAACTAGAAGTCTACTACTCTAGAAATAGAATTACTTACAGTGTTCACTTTATGCAAAAAATTAAGCATCCATTGGTAAGGCCCTAGATAAGGTCCCCATTCCTCGTAAGTTTGGTTGGCACTTAAGCCACTCCCACAATATAATGGGGAACTTTGTGTAGAAAATATTGTCAACCTCGACACACAAGTATCTCCTTGCCCAAGCTTCCAAAGAAATGTGTAGAACTCTGGTTTTCTCTACTACAAAGTCATACCTTTTCTAGTTGATTCATTATTCAATCTCCTCTTAGGTTGGCCTTCACATTCCCTTTTTCACCGCAAGGCTTCAATTCATAGCAATAGAATCATGTGTTGGTGCTAGAAGGGGAAAAGACCCAAGGTTCAAGATTTTTCCAACAAAACCCGCAAGGATATCGACATTGGAAACACTGTAAGGAGGTGAGCTCTCACCCGAGGTATGCAATTGGATTACAAAACCTATGTATGTTATGAATGGAGTTAAGGGAATAGGAGGCTATATCGGCTCACAAATACCTAACCCAAATTGTCGCAGTTATAGTGTGATGTAGATATCCCCATGGCTTCAACATACATGCTCCCACTATTTAACCCATGCATTTTAATATTCAAATATTATTTATACAATATTAGTTTCACGTACACTACAAATTAGGTGAGAAATCTATTCTTTGATAGTCCTTTAACATATATGCATGGTATATATTCAACGGAACCAACAAAAGTTAGGGTCATTATTTACACATTGTTCTAATTATACATAACAACTAAATAGCTATAGTAACATAAAACTCCATGCAAACCCAAATCCCATCCATCATATTTTCCATTAGACATAACATTACACATTAAAACCATATATATGAGGTTAAAAATCTTAATGATATATTATATTCGTATTAATCAAAACAAATATTTATACATAAACACCTTAGCCTAGTAAAAGGACTTGGAAAATAGATATCTCATTTATACCTTTGGCGAACACCATAAAATTCAAATTCCTACACTGTTTACACTAGATATCATCTTAAATCTCATCATAATAATCCTCGTTAGACTCATAATGTAGAAAACAAAACAAAGTATTCTCAGATGGAGTACTCAGATAAAACAAACCATCAAGACTAGAATTGAACTGGGAACAGACTTTGGGACCCTTCATTAGCACTGCTCGTCCTTTTTATTGTAAAGATTGACTAGATCCAGTTTTGGGAATATTTTTCCAACTTAGCATGCTAGCTCACCCACCTGAACCATTCTAGCATGTGCCCTCCTCAACTATCCACCACTCCATCTCAGGCTGAATATACCACCTTACTCCATGTCTAACTACCCTACATTGCTAATAGATACCCCATTGGTTGAAGAATAAATGGTTATTGTACCTACTTCTGGCAAGCATCCATCTATCGAGCCTCTATGTGTTATATCAAGCATAGACCTGTCAAGCCTTTGCACAGTCTTCTACTTGAGGTATCTACTCCTTCTTGTAGTGCTTTCATACTTGGGAAAAAATTCAAAAACATTCTCCATACCCCCTCTTTGCCCCAAATTTCTCCTTCAACCCAACATGCATAAAACTAATATAAATATACATATACACAATCTTAACTTTACAAATATCTTATAGAAAAAATAATTTTAATTCGTTTTTTTTGCTTCTTCATATTTTTTTGCGTTAACAACAATTTCACCATATACACAATCTCAAAGTTACAAATATTATACAAAAGGAATAACTTTACATCATGTAAAGAATCTCAACTTTACAAAATTGTTATAAAGAGAATAACTTTTCTTTGTTTTTATGTATATTTTTCAATGCTACCTTTTTCGACTATGTTCCTTTGGATATTAGGAGGGATATTTTATTTCTAGAGAGAAAAGAGGCAGGATAGGCCTTCTCATTCAAATTCTAAATTGGTAGGTGATGATGTGAAATGGGTTCCTAACCCTGGTAGGTTTAGGAAGCGAAAGCCTAATTTCTTGAATTTGAACATCTTACACTAACAAATGGCCACTCAACTATGCTTGATATTCGAAGATAAACAAGTGGAGACCTATACTATTTTCTCCCATTTGGAAGATATAAAATGAATAATTCACAATCTTAGGTTTTGTTTGGACAATGTAGATTCCTGCTTGGCTCGTGTTGAAGGTTTACCACTGAGTGACTCTACTTCAATCAATCTTAATGATACTCTAGTTGATCATGGTGAATCCCCTACAAATCATGGTTAACCCTTGACTATGTTTCCTCTTATCAAGATTGATGGCAGTGGGATTCATGGTTTTATGGCTATACAATTTTTGGTTTATGCAACCTGCAACTATTGTTCTTCTATGGTGGTTTGTTTACAATCTCTTGAGTGGAGTGAATTGTGCCATTATCATGCTTATTGGCTATCAAAAGACTTCATGTTCTGTTTTGAAGTCCTCCAAGTCGAAGTTGGTATCCTTTGGTTTCTATGCCCATTTGAGGGACTCTAATTTTGACACTAGGTTCTTGAGTTGGCTGTGGTTGATTTTCTATGATGGGTTGTTGGATATGACTTATATGCTTCTTGATGGACTATTGTGTTTGCTATTGATTTCTATGGTCGATTCTATGCTTTGTTGCATTTCTTTTTCTCAATTAACACACTTAGCAACGTGGTATACTTTACAATATGGTGTTATCTTGTCTCTTCTCTCTTGCAATATGGCTTATGGTTCATGGTTTGCTTATTCAATATTATTTGAACCACAAGATTTGCACGAGCAATTTTCTACAAAACTTTATTGACTAATCTTATGTAATATATGTTGCTTCCTTTGGACATTGTTTGGATTCTTCATGGTTCTTGGAGTTTGTCGCCTACAACCTGATGGTTTTATAGAGCCTCTGCTTATTTCTTACCTTTTGAAGAGTCTATTATGGGAGTCAGCGATCTTGTTCATTTTTGCTCTATATTTCGTTTTCCATACTGTAATAGGATTGAATTCAGTCTATTATTATTGTATGTTGTACTTTCTATGTATGGGCTGCAAATCTAGTTAATCATGTACTATATAGTAACTTTTGCTCTGGACTTGGTATGGGGGATAGTAGAGATTTCAGTTTCCTTAAATTCTCAGAATTGTTAGGTGAAAATGATGATAATCTCTATGTAACTCTCTATTTTTCTTATTAATATAAATAGCATCAGTTATATAATAATATATTATATAGCCAGAAACTTTAAATACTAAAGCTCAAATACTGTTTAAAATTTAAATTTTTAAATAATTACATAATAATAAATTACATCTAAAAAATATAATAAATCTGTAAGACAAAATAATACTTATTCAAACTCAAATACTTTATATATTAGATTAAATAAAAATTAAAATTTACAATCCATTTAAAATTAAGCTTGATTTTAAAGGATTACGCTAACATAAATTATATGTAAAAATCTATTTTTATGTTGTGAATTGTGTATAGTGCACGCACTTAATAGATACCCAACAGGAACCCAAAGATATACCAATATAATAGCTTCTGACATTATAATTACCAGAGAAAAATAGCCCAGGGCATGACATGATACGAATACAGTTCACTACCTACCTGACAGCTTCGGAGACAATAGTATCACATGAATCAAGGGGCTTGCTCTCCATTGCCTTAGAGAGTGGTTTACTTTGTTCACAATATCTTATATTTGTTTTATCCATTTATTCAATATTTCATGCTTGTTTTGTTCATTTATTCGCAGAAGTTAGAACAGATGAGACATTTATCACTCAGATATCTTAAATTGCTTTACATTACTTATCTCTCAGGAAAATTTGTAGAAATAACTTTGATGGGCAGAAATGAGCAAGAACCCGATACCTGATATGTCAAATTGCTTTTCATTACTTATTTTTCAAGAAAAGTTGTAGGACAAGGGACCAGATATAAGAGACTTATAAATATATATGTTTAGCAAATACTAAATTATGGATACATCAATGTTTAAATCATGGTTACATCAATGTTTATGATATTACTTGTTATTTGAGGAAATTGAATTTGGATAAGGAAAATTCTAATTATTTTTCCTAATATGTAAAAGTTGTAAAAGTTGAATTTGGGTAAAGAAGATCCTAATCATTCCATGTAAGATGTGAAGGTTCAATATTTATGATATTACTTGTTAGGTGAGGAAATTGAATTCGGATAAAGAAAATTCTAATTATTCTTTGTAATATGTAGTAGTTGAATTTGGCTAAAGAAGATCCCAAGCATTCCTTGATTCCATGTAAGATGTGAAGGTTCAATATTTGTAAAAGTTGAATTTGGGTAAAGAAGATCCTAATCATTCCATGTAAGATGTGAAGGTTCAATATTTATGATATTACTTGTTAGGTGAGGAAATTGAATTCGGATAAAGAAAATTCTAATTATTCTTTGTAATATGTAGTAGTTGAATTTGGCTAAAGAAGATCCCAAGCATTCCTTGTAAGGTGTGAAGGTTGGATTTGGATAAAAAAGATACCCACCATTCCTCCCCACCATCAAACAACACAATAGAACCACTCAAGTTTTATCTCTACAGAGATGGAAAGAAAACTTAGTGAATGTACTATGACGAGGAATACCGAAATGAGCACTGCATTCCACCACAAACTTAAAACGTTGCCTTACCCATTTCATGAGCTTCACTATCGATCTTCCATGGATTCTGATCTGCACTATGAGAACTCTTCCTCCCACTCCCTAATGCAGTCTCTCCCACATGGAGGCATCCAAGAGAATTGACTCATTCGACCCATAAACAGCCATTATGGTGCTAGTCTGAAGGCTCTCCTGATAAAATGGCTCTACAACATACTCTCCCCCGACCTGCACACCCTAGCATAAGGGCACCAATGTGAATCTCTTCATAGAATATCGCTCGGTTTTTTATAGGATTGTGCGCTAGGATTTTCACCTCCATCTTCGTCTTGAGGCAGCCAGCTGCCCCATCACAGTCGCTGGTTCTTGAGGCATCCAGTTCTTTGATGTGGATCTCTGAGTCCCCACTGAGGAGCTTGTAAGTGGAAGGTTATCAGCAGAATCAGCAGAGTCAGGCCTATACCAAACACCAGGGCTACCATGAACGTGAGAATCCAGAGTACAGTTCTGTTCATTCGACTATGTATCGATATTGGATGAGTTGCAATACCATCCAAGAAATCTAAACACCTCCTCATCTTCATGTTCTGGCAGACCAACCTTGAAAAAAATGGAAAGAAAAGCAGCACAAGAAATGATATATACACATATATATACACACAAGGCATGATAAACGTATATACATAGATGGCAGCTGAGTGTGGTTGTGCTTCGGCCTTACATGTGCAGAGAGTGCTAAATACACTAGCGCGTTTGCAGAGTGCATATCCAATCAAGAAAACCTACCACTTTGAGGGTGCTATGCTGGTATTAGGTATAATAATGAGAGTACTGATGATATTGCAGAGGATTGTGCAGCGCAATATTGAGATAATAACTAAATTAAGAAACCACTTTCACGCCTTTAGGAAGCACTGATAACTGATGACATTTTTTAAGTTAGTATTCTATATTCGTGCTCATATTTATATCTTATAGTGTTATGTTTCTGTTACCTTTGGAAGAACCTTAAATGTCCCTTCCCAAAAGTTTAAGGTCAGATTTATAATAATAAAAAATGTGAATGTCAATGAGAACATCTTATATTTTGCGAAATCTGAGACTTACTCATATAATATTCAGCAAAAAGTAACAATAAAACATTAGTAATTATTATTATTTTTTAATTTAGAACATAGAGATTCAATATTAAAAGAATATGGTAGAATGGTAATGTATAAAAATATTACTTATTGATTTTTTTTGTTACTAAAGGTACCGGTCTAAAAATTTAGAAAGGAAGATTACTAAATTTAGAGATGTTATTTAATATATTGTTTTAAGTGTTATATTATTTCACAAAACATGGCATCCACATAAATATAATAAACTTAATATTATTTGTATATTGAAATGACGAAGACCAAGTTCACCTTGTAGGTTAGATCATTAGTGCCTGCAACTCCATGACCACATGTAGTTGTAATAGTGTCTTGTCCAAACACCAACATGTTATTTTTCCTTAGTCTCTTGCCAAGTGAGAGGATGTGGATAATAGAGAAGGGGTTAATAGCACATGTGTGGAGTTAGAGGAGTTATCGTCAAATACCGAGGGTATAATATCAAAGCGAATGTTCAAATGAACTATGGAAGGACCAAATGAGCCATGATATGTGCAACCGAATGCTACAAGGAGGGTAGGGCTAAGGCTATTTCCACATGCCTACTCTTAAGAACAACTAGAGTTGCATGGGATTTAATTTCCTAGTCAAGGAAGTTGAGCATTAATTGGATCATTGTTCCTAGTGCAAAGTTGTAGCCACCTCCCAACCCCTTCAACCATCTCGAGTTGTGGGAACATTACTTGTTTGACCTAATCTCCAAGGTTTGTTATGAATATGGGGTTACAACAACCTCATTATCAAAGTATTTAGAACTTAAAATTGATACCACCATTGTATTTATCTAGTCGAGAGCTTTTTGATAGTATAATTTTTATCTCAATCGGAGTCCCTGATCGAAAGTTATGCCCATTAGAAGTTTTTCCCATTAAAAAGGCCAAGTCATCACTAGGGCGCAATGTGGTACCTACATGGCCTTCACTTGTCTAAAGTGGCACTGCTATGCCATCAATGTAAGGTCCACGAGTTCCTATGCTATTGTGGGTCAAGTCACTCTATGCTTAGATAAAGTAGCACAAGAAATAGTCAACAGCCAAGACCTAATGTCGGAAAGGGATCCCACTAATCCACATCATATCAAATCGAGCTCTCTTAGTCCACTCTTTCTGCATAAAATTCTTATTGACCCAGTGGCTCAAAGGTCTATAAGCCCAATGGGCCTACCCATACCACATCATACGAGGTCAAGTTTCACTGGCCACGCACCTCTCCCATGCGACTCCTCTATAATCCCATGGCCCAAAGGCCTGGTGGGGACCACCCACTAATGTCATGTTAGGTTGATCATTTTGGCTACGACTTGCCTAAATGCTTATGATGGTCTAGTGGTATGGTTCTGCTAGTCAAAGTTCCACAAGCTAGCCAACTCACCTTCGCAAGGTTTATGTTATGGTTATAGGTATACAAGATGAGGTATGTTGGATTGGGGACATGTGGACTAGGGCTAGGCTATCAACCTTCCCCAAACCACTCTACAACATTTCATACGATCGGTCTAGTTAGATTGGGACCTAAGTACTCGCCTGTCAAGACCGGACTCCACTATACATGGATGCACGTTAACCATACCACCCACTTACCCAACGACTAGTAAGAATAACACTAAGTTCTTGATCTATTCACAAAAGAAAAGGAAGTTATTTCCTTGCACCTAACTCCTTAGGTGTTATTTCAAGGCACCCACGTCCTGCTCCTTCACTTTTAGTGAGTGTATATAATGAGAGGGTGACTCTAAAACACATGTTTTCTATGACAGAGTAGGCTGGTCCTAACTTAGTAAGAATGGAATAGATAAGGTTATTATATTCTTTCTTAACTTTAACACCTTCCAAGAGAAGTCTAAGGGTCTTGAACTTGGACAAAAAATCTTCAATGCAAGAAAAATTATTGGGGTCCAATGTAAGCAACTCATTTTCAAG
>APFE030792822.1:0-14211 GCA_000404065.3 Pinus taeda
ATACTTTTTCTACTACTTTTTACTATTCTTACACTTCTGTAAAGTCTGTAAAATACTAGTAAGACAAAAAAAAATAGATGATAACATAATTTACAGCAATGCCTATCATTGATATTCATCTCCTTCCTGGGTATCTTACATATTGTTTCTATCACAACTCCCAACCACTTCTCCATGTAATTTAAATATTGTAATTAATGATTAAAAGAAAATAGCTGAGATCATGAGACACATATTCCATAGAAAAGGAAGGTAAACTGCTTGGGATTCTTATGGTTGTCACAACCATGTAAGTTGAAAGCTGTGAAAATAGGGAATTAATGTATTTAATTACTAGAAAGGATGCAGGACAAGAGCACACTACTTTGCAACATCATAATAAATAAAAAGAAAAATAAAATAGTGGTATGTCCATGCAAAGAGAAATACATTGGTGGATGGAAACATGCTAGGATGAGCTAGCCACCCAATGTAACAAACCACTAGAACACAAAAAAATAAATGAATATAGATAGGTCCATGGCACAGATCTATTAGGCTAGTGTGTTCTGGCCATTATAGTTACAAACAAGCTAATTTGGAGAAAATAAAAAGAGGGGAGTGAGAAGGAGATATGTAGGGGAGAAGATTGTTTTTGATGAGAAAAATAAATCCTGAGTGTAGAGAAAGGAGATAGGATAATTCGAGGTGTGTAAGGTTCAACGGTGAATGGAGCAGGCACATGGACTGTAGATCGAATGAGACCATGCAATGTACATTTTGAAAATTGTAAACTACATGAGACTAGACCATCCATCGTCTTTATGGAAGAACACACAAGTGGAGGCTAAGGTAGCCCATCTAACTTAGCATAATTCATTTAATCCTTAGAGAAGACCTCCTCAAGCTCAAAAATATGGCTGAATGGTGATTGGCTATAGGAAATCCACAATGCAGGCCAATTTGTTGTTGGGTGGAGGGTTGCAATCCAACACCCAATTTCCTTGTCATAGATTTAGGTAAGTACCTATGATTGAAATGTGTAATGAATTTTAGGTTATATTAATTGAAGTTACATGATGCCATTAAATGTATGACGTATAACATTTTATAAAGGTAGTTTATATAGATGTCAATATAGTATTTCATAACACACGAATGTTGAGGAAATTTGATGGAATGCATGGGTGATGAGGTGCTTGAAACCTCATGTAAATGAATTAATCTGATGACTAGTTGGAGCTAACAATAATCATATTGAAGAGAATGTTATCCTAATTCCATTGGTGTGAACGAGACCTCAACCCAAACTTTTATGCAAAAGTTATGTCCCGATAAACTTTTAGGGACAAAAAGAAAGAAGTAAAAGTAAAAGTTTGACTGTCGCGTGGTAGTCTATACAATTGACATGTTAGTCTGTATAGGTGACATGACAAGGAAACGTAACAAGAGATGAAGTCAGTAGGATGTTATGGTAGATAGTGTGCTGATGTGGCGGGCCAATTCAGTGTTGATGTGGCAGACCGTACAGTGATGGGAAAATAGTTGGGTGCTAACATGGAAAGGTGATAGAAATCTGACATGGTATACACGAAAGAGGTGACATGTTTAGGTGACTATGATTTTTGGACCAATGGAAGGGGACCACGTGATCCAGTCAAGCCATGCCACGTGGCACCCATTCAATGATCAATTAGGTCATGACTGAGCAGCTCAATTGTTTTTAGCTAACCTGCTTGACAGTTACAATCATGGTTTCAACCGACTGGTGAACATAACACCACATCACGCTGGCGAGGGTTGAACCCATGCCATTTAGCCTAACAACAATGACCCGAAAATACATAGGAAACTAAAACAGTTAAGAACATATCTGTTATACAACAAGAGGTGGTCATAATGCTAGGACAATGGATAACTTACATTTGCCGATGAATTTCTTTAGTGTCAGGCCAAATATGTAATTTTTTGTGTAGTCAAAACTGGGTTAGTGGGAGTTGAATCCACATTGGCTTCTGACACCGAAAATGATGGTTAACAAACCACCGAACCAATGTTCAGATGATAGTAATTTGATGATTTCAATTGTTCACATGGAAATGTACAATGAGAAAGATGATTGTACAATCATGCAGGGGGAGGTTTTGAAATCTGATAGGTATGGACACATATTACAATTTCCAATGGTTGCTATATATATATAAAATAGGGTTGGTGAAGGTTGAACCTGCACCGGCCAAACTAGCTATCCCAAACAACTAGCGCACTGAACAAAACCATCGCCAACAAAAAATTACAACATCCAAAACAAACTGTCGATCGAGTGGTAGTTAAAGTTGGTGTTTGGTAACAAAGTGAGCACGGGAGAGTATTGAACACTGGACCCCCTTTCTGTCAACAATACTTATACAAATTTCACCAACATATAAGATTACACCAACCACCAATGGATATAATAAAAACTTATTTTCAATCCAACAAGTAGTTGTGGTCCGACAATGGGGCCGTGTGTAGTATGGAACTGTGAACAGGAACAACAACCAATGAAACTGTGAACATGTGTAACGTTGATCTTTAGATCCTTGAGTGTGGAACCTTGACATAGGAGGAATATTTGAGGAATTTGTAAGATTCCCTTGAGGCTTGGATTTTACAGTGTGAGAATGGGGTCAAGTTTATACTCATCTGAACCGATTTTCCACAAGGATCAAAAAAATATATTTTTTTTTTGCATTTGAGTAATGGATTCTGAATCTTGTATGTTATGATGATTCTTGTATGTTGCAGCAAGGAAGAAAGATCTGAATCTTTGTAATAAATTCATTGCTTTAGCCTTTGCACAAAGATTGAGGTGTTGTAGTTCTAAAAGAGGGCCATATTGACACTTCATTAGAAAGTAACAATGTTTAGATCCATTGATCTCAGAATTGTGGGAAAAGTATGATGATTATTAGGATGATTTGAGTCTGACCAAGGGATTCAAGAGGAAATAGACCTTTTTGTGAGGTTTTTTGACTTATTCAAACCTCGATCCTTGCTATAGGTCTTAGGATTTGTGGCTAACGAAATTTGGACTTTTGTCAGTGAAGATAGAGGCTCAAATGCATCTCAACACTTATTAGGCACCCATGTTCTTTTTTTTGCCAAGGGTGTCTGAACTGACGTGAAAGGTTTAACGTCCTCCATAAAAACTCTTGTTAAAAATCATCATTTTACAGATGATACCATGCTTTCAGTTCATGCCATGATTCAAACTATTATGGACCCTATCACCGACAACATAAATGGATCCTATTATTTTTATGCACTACTAATTGTTAGTCAAAGGAACTTGTTTCAATACTCTTTCTTTATAGAGGGGAAACCATCATAAATAGTTAGGCATGATAAGCTTTGGTAAGGTATTTTTGCATGAATTTTGCTCCTTTTAAAATTTCTTCAAGATGAGATACCCTATTGTTATTAATTCAAGGTGAGTGTTAGAGTCTACTTAGAATTTTTTATGTCATCTTCTCAGCCTTATCACTTTTCTGAAGGTTATGTTGAATGAGAATTTTGTATGCCTCGTAGCTTGATCACTCTAACCATTCAATAGGAATATAGTATTATCCCCTCTTGATTTCTGATGAAGGAGCATTAATCTCAGAAAAATCATTATATTTTAGTAGACATAGGGGGTCTTGTGTTTTAAGGAAATTGGTTTCCTAAGTGTTAAATTAATGAAATTATTTAGGCTTTTAAGTGATTGTAATGAGAATAGGAATTAATTAAGTATTGTGATGCATATTTGTAAATGTTCTCGAATGTTGGAGAACATGAGAGATTTAGGATAGCTGAAAGATTTGGGAATCAGTTGTAAATCATAGATTAGGAATTGGTTTCATGATTTGAGGAACTAGAGAGGATCCTTAGAGATAAGGAAGAGATTTTACGATTTTGTTGAGAAGGTTATAGATCGAAACGAGGAATTGGTTTTAGAATCCTTTTGTATAAATGTAAGCCTAAAAGGCATAGTCAGGGGTTAGCTAGTTAGAGGTTAGCTGACTAGGAATTTGTTTGAGAGTTAAATAGGTTTGATTGTAAGCCTATGGGAAGGTAGGAAAATAGAGGCCACTAATTAGAAACTCAGACCAGATAGAGAGAGACTCTTATGTAAATAATTATTTATCAATACAGAGAGTTTGATTCCTGAATTGTTTGGTGTGTAATGATTAATGAAGTTATGAATTTTCTATGAATTAGTGTAACTATGCATAGTACATGTATGTAGGTGAAGTTCGACTAGAGCACGGAGAAGAGGTGGAGTATGAAGGATCGTGGTTTGCTCATTGAATCCGATTAAATGATCAAAAGGAATTTTAGGAGTGACAATGATTAAGAGTACGCAGAGTTAAGTCCAAGAGGGAGTTGTGTTGCAAAACAACCAAAGACTAGAAACCCTGGAGAAAACTGAAGCCATAGAAGAACACTAAGAAATGACATAAAAGTGAAGTAAAGGGAAGGATGAAGAAATGAAGTGACGATCCACAAGAATCATTCGATCTATAAGATCAATGGACAAGGGAGAGTGCAATGGATGATGAAGATTAGGGGTTTTTGTAGGTGGAAGTGGTTTTCGCATGACCTCAAAACCATAAGTAGTAATTGGAAAATGGACCCGATGAAGTTATGAATGATAAACTAATCCAGTTGAACTCCGAAGGGGATCAGACCATCTGTTGAAAGGGTGACCAGACACATATCATGTACAAACAAGCATTGGGCTTAATTTCGAAATCAAACCAGATGAGAGTTTATATAGAGGGGTTAAATATTTGCTGAGTTCCAGTGATCGGGGCCATCCATGGGTTGATAGATCAGATGGAAATTGCTTGGAAAAGTGCCTATAGGTTAATATTCTGAGTAGACCTGATGTGTTTATCAACGCAATTTAAATTTGTTTGAGTTTCGGAGGAAAAATGGAGATCATGCGATAATTTTTGATCTCGTGGAGTGAAATCAACGGTGGATGTTGAACGTGATAAGGTGAACATCGATAAATGTGACAAGGTCATGGATTTGTGGAAAGGTAAGGCTTACGTGTGTTTATGAAGTATTTCTATTATACAAGGAATAATAGAAATAATGTGGATTAAGATTTAATGGGTTAGGTGAAGCTTAACCAAAGTCAGAATCCATGAAATGGGGTTTGTTTAATATGCACAGCGTATAGAATTAACCATATTTTATGAGGGTTGAATAAGATTATACTATAAAGGTTGACTAAAGTTTAGACTTTGGGCTAATCACATGAAACCTTTTCACATGATGTTTAATTAAGAAGCCTTAAACCTTTATTTATGAAGGTTTGACTAGGTAGTGAAATTAAAATTCCTGGGACATAATACATTATGCAGGTGTAAGCATATTGTGGGTAAGTCATTTCTAGTTGGCATCAGTTTCCAAGATTCAGATATCTTCCTTTCAACTCCATGAAAATATTTATACTTTCAACCAAGGCTAACATAAATCCAAATCCTAACATGCTCAAGCTAATTTTGGTTAAAGGGTCTTTGTGAAAATTTGGTATCTTGTTGGCAAGCTCAATCAGCCCATAAACTATTGAGCCTTTCTGGTGAGGTAATCAACCTTTAATTTTTCCCTTGGATGCATTGTTGATCTTAATAGAAATCCTTTTGCACATTTCTCATCTCATCTTATATTTATATATTTTGATCAATCAAGTCACAGGCTTAGTCAAGCATTCCTTGGTAGAGGTCCCCCCCTTGTCTTCAATTTTGAGATCTTGTTTTCAAGCATACTCATCTAGGATTTCCATTTTATGCCTATAACAAATTATTGAATTCCTTAGGCCATAGATCTATTGGATGATGAAGTAATCAATGGGGAAATAGAGGTCTTATGCATGAGGGTTACTTCATCCATTTTGCTCATGCCAGCAAAATGCACAACAATCTAAGATCCCTACCTCTCTATTTAGGAATACCATTTTTTTTCGACCAGGTACTCCCCTATTTGTCCTCTACCTAATTGAGATGGAAGTATATAGTGAATGGACTATAACAATTTACAAAGTACAAGTGGACCACTGAGCTCAATAGTGAAATGGTAAGAAGGCAACATGCCATGTCAGAACCATGCAGCATCTTAATTGTAGCCTCACCAAACCATCCTCTCATAATATCACTCCATGATCTCTTGATGCCACATAGTCTATAGATATTCCTTTCCCGTCATTATATATTATAATTCCAGCACTTCCCTTTAGATTTCATAGACCCTCCAAATCATATTTTCTTTGTCCTTCTCCACGATGTAATCAAAAAACCATGAGAAAGCTTAAGCTCAAGTTTTTTAGTCGATATACTAAATTATGTCTCCACAATACTACCCAGAACCATGATTGCATCATTAATAATCTGCACTCTTGTAGGATCATTCCTCAATCCCTTGATGTCATGCAACTTACATAAATTTCGGTAACGTCCTGTACTAGTAAAATTCCATCTCATCCTTTCAATATTAATATTTGACCCATATCCTAATATCCTTATCCTACTCCACATTGCAATCAAAATCCCATTGAACAACTTCATTCTAGACCTACTGACAATTTTATGAACATCTTGCATGTGTCTTCATCCACTTGCCCTCTTATCCACTTACTTAAATGCACCAAATTTCCCACCAATTTCCTTTGATGCCTTGACATTAGGATTACTAGCATCCTTGTGCTAGAGAAGATGATAGAAAAGATATGGAGGTGGCGAAACCCCCTAATTTTTCAATGGGATTCATCATGGGGGAGGGAAAAAAATTGCTTCCTCCCCTCTTCTTATGTTTCCAAACTTCTAGTTAAGTCCCTGATTGTCTATCTTGCTACCCAAAGAGTTAAGTCTTTTGAACACGTGATAACTTGTTATTGAATCCGACTGCCTACTTTTTCACCTTACATGAAGATTTGGATAATTTAAATGTTGCATAATTTTTATCTTTCTTATTAGTCTAATTGTTACCTAGGAGTTGTCTACCAAAACTACTTTCATCTTGCAACAAATTTTTTGCAATTTGAGGCCCAACCATAATGTGAGTTATTCGTCTTGATCCCTTCCTATGCTCCAAGAATATTGAAAACACTCTTTTTAATTTGTGCATACTACTACCCCTCCTGCTTCTGCCTCCCCTAGAACTTCTCAATTATAAAAAGCAAGCAGTTGTGAATCTACTAATATTTTGGAGGTAATAGTTGAATTTTGTAATATTTCGAGTATTACTTGAACATCAAGATGCTTTTCAAAGAATCTAGTATGTTTGAAACTGAACATATGGATAAGATATTTTTGTGGAAAATTATTGAATAAATTTCCATGTACATCTCGTGGTCATCCATATTAGAGATTTGATCTGAATGGATTTTGGTAGTTTGTAGACTACGAAACTTTTATTTTGGCTTGACATATTTTGAGTATTACTTGAACATCAAGATGATTTTCAAAGAACCTAGTATGTTTGAAACAGAACATATGGATAAGATATTTTTGTAGAATATTATTGAATAAATTTCCATGTACATCTCATGGTCATCCATATTAGAGATTTGATCTGCATGGATTTTGGTAGTTTGTAGACTACCAAACCTTTATTCTGGCTTGACATCAAAACTTGGTATTTGAAATGAAATTTGTTTGTTGTTTTATGGAGAGAGAAGGAAAAGTTGTCCTAATTATCTTAGTTGTTTTATTGCAAAGGCTATTAATGTCATCACAGACGTTTTGTTTATAGGTTATGCCATTTTTGTATCATTACTTATCAAATCAATATACTTGTGAGGGAATTGATTAGAAACTTGATTATTTGGTGAAGACGTTTGCTAGACAGACTGTAACTTTGGTGGTATAGATTTTTCAGATAATTGACAATGTGAAAGCCAAGATTAAACACAAGGAAGGCATTCTTCTTGACCAAGAAAAGTTGATACTTTCTAGAAATAATTTGGAAGATGGACAAACCCTCACTAATTAAAATATTCAAAAGAGTTATCCTTCATCTGTTTCTTACTATAAGAGGTGGATTACAAATCTTTCTCAAGACTTTTATTGGAAGAAACCATTACTCTTGAGGTGGATATCTTAGATTCTATTTATACTACCATGGTAAAGATACAAGATAGTTATAATTTGGGAATAATCCTACCAAAGAAAGGTTAACATTCGCTAGAAAGCAACTATAGGATGTTCATGACTTAGTTAATTATAACATCCATAATGATTAAATCCAATTGGATTTCCATTTTATAGCTGGAGATCTAAAAACTAATGATTAAATCCAATTGGTTTTCTATTTGACAGGAGGAACAGATATCTCAAAACTCATAACTAAATCAAATCGGTTTTCTATTTGAGAGGTGGACTGCATATGTCAAAACTCTATCAGGGTGAAAATTATTCGAGAGGTTAACAACTCAAATATTGTCAATTATGTCTAGGCTAACATTAAAGACAAGGAACTCATCCAAATCATCGTATATTGATTTATTCTAGAATTTTTTTTGAAGATGATAAGAGAGCATTTGATTATAATATTTAGAAAAGGATACCCTTCTTCTTGTCTTTCACGTCCAAGGTGATATGTAAATATTTGTGAATATGTTGAATTGTAATACTATTATTTTACTAACATCTAACTCAAGAATATTTTACTAATACCATTATCTCTTTTTCTTAGTTTCTCTTAGGTTTGAATTTTTTTTCATGCATAGCCAAAGTGCTAAATCTATAACCATTTCTTGTATTACACAATTTTCATAAAAATTAATTTAGTGATATTTTACCAAAAATTCCTACTCTTTGGGCTATTTCAAACAACTAAAAATTAAAATAAGTACCATCAGTTAAGATGTACTAAGGTGGCATAACTAACGGGTTAAACATGTAATCATTTCTTCTATTTTCGGGAAATAAGAAAAATAATTTTGTTCCCATTTTGAAGAAAGAGTAGACTTGTGAGGAAAACAACTCAATAATAGAAAAGAACCTAAAAGAAGAAAAGAAAGGAAGCATCTAAATATGCTAAAAACTAAATGTGAAGACAACACAAAAAGATTTGTATGATTACCATACCTTATCAATAAAAGTAGCTATGAAAAATTGGCACTTAGTCTCTTCAAGTCAATGCCAAATCGGATGTTGAAACGATTAAAAAATAAAACACAAAGGATATAACAAGTGTGCAATTGTTGTTGAGATAACAAGAAACAACATTCTATCATTATTCTTCAATGAGACACATTAACTATTAAATATTACAACATAACAAAATTCCACAAGAACGATTCCATGTTATGGCATAGAAATTTTTCTTAGAAGTAATCAAGGAGCAAACATAAAAGTGGAACCAACTTATAACACTATGCAACAAATTGTGTGAAATTACGAAACATTTTACTTTATCTACATAATAAAATGTTTGAAATTTATTTGTAATCTATCATTCCTCAATCTTTTAAAGTATCAACCTAATAGCATTGTATGCAACGATATTTTTTACCATGACCTTTTATAAATTATAATGGAAATCATTAATTATTGAAAGATGTTGCCTCAGGATAATAATGTAGCTTATTTTTTCATTTTAATTCAAAATTAGATACCCCAACTAGAATTTTGAATAAGCTCCCATTAAAAAGATTCACCTGAGGTATGTTAGTCAATATAATGACTTGTGTATCCCAAATATTGCCCGAAACCATGATTGCATCATTAATAATCCATACTCTTGTTAGATCACTACTGAATGTCTTGATGTACTACTTTATAAAAAATATCAATATTTGATCATCTTAAGAAAAGGTTTCATTATGTTGAACTTTGGCCTCAACTTTGTTAATGGTATCTAACCTCTCAATCTCAAGAGTAATTTTCTTCCTACTTATAGTTTTGACCAAGATATGGATTTTATCTCTCAAACACATAACCAACAGAAGACTTGATTCATTTTAGATGTTATAATAACCTAAGTGACAACCATCCTCTAGTTGATTGCTAGAAATATTAAACATCACTCAGAAATATGCATGCGCTCATGTCGAATATTTTACTTGACATTGCCAATGGTGTCTAAGCTATCAACCTCAAAATTATGGTATTGCGACTCAAAATCTCAATAAATATGTGTATCCCACTGTAAGATGAGGTATCAAATGAGGCATAGAATCATTTTTTATATTTAATCAAATAAAGCCCACCCACCCTCCAATTGCTTGCCAACAAATTCTAGTGTTGAATCTTGGCTTTCACATTGCCGTTCATGCTAGAACTCACTACATTTAGAGTTTTAGTATTTCTGGTGAATTAATTCAATAAATCGTTTAGAAAATGTCTTCACAAATATCTAGTCATTAGAAAATAATGATAAGAAACAAATGTAACCTAAAAAAAATGGGTATATGAAAGTCACACAATTTTTGCAATAAGGAAACTGAGATGAGTAAGAGATAACTTTTCCTTTTCTTTCCCTAGAACTATGAATAAAATTTAGTTCCAATAACATCTTTGAGGGTAAATTAAAAAAAAGGGTGTGAAAATCTACAAGATTCCAAAAGATATTAAGTTCATGGAAACTAATTGAAGGATATTTTACTAAAAACTCCTTCTCCTCAAGGCTATTTAAAACACAATGAAAATTGAAATTGGTACCATCGAGTAAGGCATACTAAGATATCTCTTTTTCCTAGTTTTTCTTAGGCTTGAATTTTCTGCCATGCATAGCCAAAGTGCTAAACCTATAACCATTTGATGTATTGTAAAATTTTCATGAAAATAATCTAGGGATATTTTACTAAAAATTCCTACTCTTTGGACTATTTCAAACAACTAAAAATTGAAATAAGTACCACTAGGTAAGACATGGTAAGGTTTTCTTGTTTTTAGTTTGGTTTTTTAATTACTTTTTCTTTTTTTGAATTTCCCATCAGACATAATTGAAGGGTTAAACATCTCATCTTTTCTTGTACTTTTTAGAGAAAAACTATTTTGTTTGTGTTTTCTAGACAAAGAATAGGCTTGCAAAGGAAACAACTAAAAAATAAAAAATTACCTAAAAGAAGAAAAGAAAGGATGCAAGTAAGATGAATCCTAAGAACTCATTATGAAGACAACACAAATACCTTGTAAGGATAAGTAATTATAACAAATTAGAATAGATTCTCTTCAATTCACTCTCAAATTGGATGGTGAAACTATTAAATAAATAAAATGCAAAGGCTATACCAAGCATGAAATTCGTGTCGAGACAAAACCAGAGAAAATTTATCATTATGCCTCAATGCAAGACATTAACAATTGAAGATGACAACATAATAAAATTCCACAAGAATTATTCCAAGTTGCCATGTAAGGGAAATTTGTATTCATTGCATATAAATTTTTGTTACAAGTAATCAACAGTCGGAGATGAAAGTTCAACGAGCTTATAAGATTATCTAGAAAATTTTGTGAAATTATTAGACATTATACTCTATCTACATAGTAAAAGTTTTGGAATTATTTTTAACATATCATGCCTCAATCTTGTAGAGTATCAACCTAAGAGCATTGTCCATAACGATATTTGTTACCATGATTTTTAATAAGGGAAATTAGTAATTATTTAAAGATGTCACCTGAAGATAATTTTTTTATCATGATTTTTTATAAGGAAAGTCATTAATTATTGAAAGATGTTGCCTCAAGCTAGTATTGTAGCTTAGTTGTTCATTTTCATTAAAAATTGTGGACTCTACCTAGCATTTTAAATAAATGAATCCCCAAAAAATGGGGGAAATACTAACAAACAAGACATATTCAACACCATCCAACACTTGCGCATACATAGAACTCACCATTACCAAAATCATATCAGATCCACAAGATATAGTGAAGAAGACAATCTTCCTATAACCAACTTATTTCATTTCCTTAACATCAACTCCTAGAGCCAAATCATAGTGGCTTTCGTGGCTCCTAAATAGGAAAATGTAATAAGGCTAAATCAATATGATTTTAATTTAAGGACTTGCAATTTTGATGGTGAAATACATAGTCTGAGAAAGCTATAAATCATATTTCTGTTATCAAATCAAAATGTTTGTAGGAAAAAAAACACAAGTTTCAAGAAGCCATATCAAACTAGGACACTGAGAATAGTAGTCACGCAAATGAGGGAAAGAACTGAAAGCTTGCCTACTAAAAAAAAATTCAAGCCTTCTACTGTGTGCACATATTGTTGGGAAATTAAGCAAAGGAAAATGTTTCTCATTCGGGTAACTGTAAAAAAGGAAGATTAATGATAGTTGAAAAATGTAAGTACTAAATAATAATTCACAGGAAAATGTATAGACTTGTAGTTGACACAAATTGGTTAAAAAAATTTCTAGCCACCCAAGTGCCTCCTATGCCACTAAGTTTCAAATTCAACTACATTAGGTTTCATAGAAAATATTGAATTACATTTCTAAAAGCACCTACTGAGTTTATTTCCTAGATAAGTAAAATGGACAACAATCCTATTCCAATAATAGATAGAAAACATTTATGGAAGACACGAAAGCACGAAAAGGCTCCAAAGAATTACAACAACTAGACAAATCCATATAATGAGTATATAGGTGGAGATACAAGCAAACAAAAATAATTGATTCATATGAGAAAATATTTTAAATGGACAAGGAAAAGGATCAATAAACCAAATTGAATAGTTGCAGCGATAATTATTGACCTCTTAAAATAAGTATAAAACAAAAATGGAAATAATATGAACCAAATTCTACATCACATGCATTAATAAGATGATTATTCTTCTCTCGGAAATCAACCTATAGGAGTTTCCCTTCTCAAGAAAGATCAACCTATACTGATATGGAGGAATTTCATCCTTATTTAAAATATGTTCCTTATTATCGTCAAGTGATTCATTTGCATACCACCACATAGAGAAAGAACTAGGGGGAGAGTCAATTCCTTTATACCAAACCTTTAAAATTCTTATCCTATGGTTTCTTATCCCAATGAAGATCAACCTTTGCTAATATAGGGGAATTCCTTCCTTGTCTTGAATTTTAATAGTATTCACATGCTTAACATCAACTATAATAGTTTTACAAGTCAACTGCTTCACAAAAAACTACATATTACTTGGGAGATGAAGGACAAGCAAAAGGGTAAGAAAAATGGTACATTCTTTCGAATATTATAATCAACTACACTTCCACCATCTTCGAGATCCTGTCTAGTGAACATCAACCTTTGATTATTCATAGGAATTCCTTGTCTTGAATTTAGCTTTGGCATTATTGACAATCTCTAACCTATCAACTTCATAAGTAATTTTCATCCTGGGTAGAGTTTTGAGATCTATATTCCACCCATCAAATAGAGAATGAATTAGATTTAATTATGAGTATTGAGATCTTCACGATTTTTTTAGTCGTCATGGTAATGTGACATATCTCATGAGATAAGGGTTTTGATGGTTTACTAGCCATTCCATTTACATGGCTACACTAATTCCTATCAAGATCAAAGACCTTGCCCTTCATTGTAAAACTTCGTTAATACTTGGGCTCACACATTTTCACGTTTTTTGAGCATCTTCCTCCTTTGTCTATATCGAGTCTCATTATGCTTGTGTGTTTGTATGTCTCTATGGTTAGAGGCTAGGTCTATCTGTGTCGAGTTTTTGTTTGAGTCTGTCATGGTTGTGTGGGATAGAGGAGGCTGATAAGAAAAGCACAGGGAAGGGGAGTTGGGTTGTTTAACAAATTATTAGATCAAATTATCTCCCAAAAATGGTATGGATCAAATTCTATTTAATTTCAGTGTTTCTGTTCATCTCTGCTCTGCTACAATAACTAATTCCATTTCATAACCTTGTATTAACCTTGTATTTTTGTTTGGTGCATTGTAAATTATTGGAATGAATGAAGGGCTAACGTTGCAGGGAAATGAATGAAAAAAATAAGGAAACAGGTGGTTGACATTGCTAGTGTTCAAAGCCTCCTAATTAGCTCGCTGAAGACGTGAAATCAGAATCCTAATTCTAGGTATATAGAGATGGTCCTATATCTCTCCTTTTGATTTGTTTAAACATAGTTCTTTAGCCATTTCTATTGAATTTAAAGCTCTGCTTCCTCATTAATAATTTATATTATGTTTAATTTTTCCTCATTGCTTCAATGGGCCTCCTCAATAATTTTTA
>APFE030792828.1:0-12596 GCA_000404065.3 Pinus taeda
AATCTTGATAATAGTGGATTGGTGATCCACTTATCTATATGTGAGCCCTGCACTTATATTGATGATATTCCTTGCAATGTCATTTACTATTTCTCCATCATTTATTGCTTATATGTTTTGAAGATAACTAACTTCATGCAAACAATCACTTAACAAGTGAGGTTCTCCACAACCCTCACATTTTAAAGGTTCTCTTCCTTTGATCCCATCTATCTTTTTATTATTTAGATCAACTGGTTTAGACCCAATTTGAGATTGTGCATCCTAGGTTCAATTACCTCTTTTGAATTTCTTCCATTATTGGTCCCTTCCAAAAATTTTGAGATATGCAGATTTTTGTCTTTTTGTCACCACTGTAAATTTATTTTTTTCCTTATATTAACAAGATTTTCAGCTTTCTCCTCTAATTTTAAACTATTGATAACATAGTCTTTCTTTCCTAACTGCTTCATCCATTATTTTATTATTTTAAAACCCTATCCTTTATTTATAAGAAATCGATAAGTAATTTAAAAGCCTTTGCACCTTTTCTTTGTCTTCCTTGATGTACGGAGCATAACACAAAAAATTGGTGAATTTAGACCAAAAACCATTCATACTTAATTGTCCCAGTATTAACTGATGAAGTTTCATTTCCTGATCATCATAGTATCATTCCATTAAATATTTAGACTTGATGTTTTCTTGAACTCTTCCCAAGAGACTATCTTTTCTTTCAACATGTGCACTATTTTGACCTCCTCCCAACTAAGAGTACCTTTCCCCTTTAGCTGATGAATGATCAATCTAGCCTTCAAATTAGTCTCATACTCATAAAGTTGGCATTACTTTGAGATATCGAGAAGCCATGCTTCCGCATCCTCCTCCTTTTCACCATCAAAAGTAGGGGGTTTCATTTTTTTGAGCTCCCCTTGCAACTCTACTTTCTTCTTCCTTTTCTATTTCTTTAAATACGTTTTGTTTGATTCATCCCCACATTCAAACTTTTCTATTTTTATCTCAACAATTTTTATTTTCATGGTTCTATTTTTTCTCCATCTCCCATTGTCTCTACTGAACTGTGACTAGATTTTTTAGTTATATGTCTTACTATCCTTTATTGTTCTTCACTACCCTTCAGCATCAATTCATGAATGGTTATGATGTGAGACAAATCTTCTTGTCAAATTCTCAGGATCTCTATAAATTGAGTTGTTGGTGCGTTATTTCCTCGTCCTAAGTCCACAAAGATTCCTTCTTCCTATACCTTAGGTATATTAGAGTCATCCACCATTCTGTCCTGCAACTTTTCTGAATGTAGCATTAAGCATGTCCTTTTCTTAATTCTTGGGATTAGCAATTTCAAAATTTAAGAAAAAATAAAAAATCGAGAATAGTGAATGAGCACGAGATTTCTGCACCACTTGTTTACAACCAAAGGCCCTCATTCACTACACGCAAACAATTGGCTTCAAATTCATTTTGGGATTTCCAAATTTATAACTATCTATCAAATTTTAGCATCATGGAGCTCTGTCAAAATTTAATTATCGTTCAACGGTTAGGGTAGGAATCGTATCCCCATCGCTCAAAAGCTGATTTAATAAATCTTCGGCCTTTTCTAAAGATGAGATGGGTTTGAATCTACCAGAATAGGGGATTCTAGAGGTCGTTTAAAATTATATTTTTTTGTCACCTCTACATCCTGCTAAAGGGGGCTTTTTGTAGAGAGTCTTTGGGAATTACGCTACTGTAATTATTTAGTATATTTTATGGGAAATGGAGAGGTTTTGGAGTTGTGATAAGGAGTGTTGATGCACCATATTAATTTGATTTCTTGTAATGGTTCAAGGATTCAAATGGAATGAATGTATGAAGGTATTTGAGTGAATAATACTCAATTTTTATTTCTTAGCACTACCATATTTGACTTGTGAATTTAATATTATTTTTCCTTGTTTATTTTATTCTAGATAAAATTCTGCAAGGGGGTCTTTGGTGAATGCATTAACACCAAATATATTATTTAATATAAGCTCAACCATTCCAAATAAGTGATCCATGTAAGCTTTCATTAATATGAATAGTTTCTTAAACTAGCTTCATATCAATCGGGTTTGTGTTGTTCAAATCGTATATATGCCTTCCTTATGGTAACGTCAGTTAATACTCTAATTTTTCATGAATTAAGTCAGAATCAGTTGAAAGTTATTGCAATCTTACCCTAAGATAATGTGCACGAGTTTCTTGAATCCAAGATCAAATTATTTAAATGTGTTTCATTATTTCAGCATGAATGTGTCAATTGTATGTTGTTATCAGTGAGGCTTTTAACTTGGTCTGAATCTATACTAGTGGGTTCTCTCACTATGACTGAGACACAAAGGCAAAAATCCTTCTCATTTTTATTCTTCAGAACTATTGTGGGTTATTTAAGTCAAACCTGGATTGTTTAACTTGGGTTATTAATGCAGCCTCAATCAATGCCACTTGGTTCTTTGAATCTAAGCTCAAGTCAGAAGTTAAGAACATGAGAGCTTTTCAAAAAATCTGATTCAATACAAAAAAAAATCTTTGAATTTAAGCTGATGTCAGAAGTTAAGAACATGAGATTTTTTCAGAAAATCTGAGTCAATACAATTAGCTTCTTTGAAATCAACCTTAAAACTAAGCCTGTATTAATAGCTATGGTTTCCTTCATCTGACCTAAATCATTTATAATGTGAACAAAATTCTTCACCTTAGGTTGTCTAGCACTTCTACTGATTTGTTATAATTTAAGTAAAACTGAGTATGTTTAATAGAAGCCTGTGTGAGAAATTGTGATTCTCAAAATCTATGTTGCTACGAAAAATGTCCTTGAATATGATTTTTTACCTACATCAGAATGGTCTAAATTTATTTTTTGAATCAGTACACCCAACTTTTTCTGAGGAAGAAATGGTCCTTTGCAAATCGATCAATTATCACAAACTCTCTTTTCAATCAAGTAAACTCATTGCACAAAATTCCAGATTTCCATCGAGAACATAAATACAACTCCTATTGTTGCAAAAAGAAAAGCTAAGAAGCACACATGATAGTTATTATGTGAAAATTTCATATTTCTTTCATTCCAATAGTGATAGCGGGATGCATTTTACCCATGAAGAAGAAATCACACGTAGGAGCTTAGTAATTTTGTACTCAAAACAGCTTGATTATAGTACTGTGATTTGTGAGGAAAATCAAGAGGTGAAGGGACAGCTGCAGGGGATGCAGTGGAGATTGAGGGAGTTGGAGAATGTTTGCAAAAAATTTCATTCTCAAATGTCAAGACTCACTAATGTCAAAACTAAAAACAACGTTAGCCATACCAGCCATAGATTAGCAAATCTTTGTACACGAAAAGGAATAAAAGAAATGTAATTCAATTTCAACATGAATGAATAATTCATATTGTACCATAAATATAACATGCACGAAACTGTTGGATTGGTTAAACAATGTATATTTGACAAAATTATTTTCTTAGAATATACTTAGAGAGATACAACTGTCTTCAATTTCTCATGAAAGCATGGTTCCTCTAATCTAATATCTTAATGCTTAATTTATGTTTTGCTTTTGTTACATAGTGACATGTTAGTTAACCAAATGATACAAGAAAAACAGGTTACAGCAGGAGAATCACTGACAGCTACTTTTGTAGCATTGATATCTGTATCTGTTCCGTTTCCCATTAAAGGATTCCTGTTGTTTCGCTTGAAGGGTTCAATATATTGTTTATTGCAGCGTTGAACATGTTCGCGCATCATTTCAATATGAAATTATATACACACGGATCCACTGGACCCCTTCCACACATACACACAGATCTGCCACAATATTTATCAAATTATTCATAGCGAAGAATGATGCTCTTTGGCCCATAATGCGTAGTCAACATGAATTCCCAGATGCCCCATTTTCTTTTTGATGCTTTGAACATAATTTCAATATTAAATTTGAAAGGATTGAGAAAAGGACAATACCCATTTTAGAAAAGAGGAAAAAAAAGGGAAAGTCATAGCTGTAAGATTGAAATTGGGGAAGCTTATACCAATATATTAGAAAGCTGGATTGGAGATTTGAAATCCAATGTATATTAGAGATTTTATTTTTTCAATGGATTCCCTCACCAGTTTCTGGTACTTAATGGTGATCATAGCAGGCTTTTGGAACTTGGTTTGTCCCTAGAGGTTGGAAATGGTGAGGAGATCATTGGAATCATGCTAGGATAAATGCAATGCTTACAAGTTTTTGAGGATTCCTTGGTTCTATGGCTATGATGGGGTGTAGGAGAATGAATTATATAATAATGTCAGTACCTAATTCCGTACCGTGAGAGGTTATGTGGATACTCATTGTGCTAATTTTTATAGTGCTAACAATTTGAATGATATGTTTATTTCATTAGAGGCAGGTCAGAGTGTGGAGGACATGGTTTAGGTATCAGGTTGTGGGGGATACATGAGGTGAAGAAGAAGGATAGTGAGGTGATCCATAAGAGGGATAAGGTTGTTGTTCTAAGACTCTATGCAGGTTGTTACAGAGGAAGTCGATCACAGGAAGAAAGAGCTCAAGCTATATAAAAACATAAAGGATTCATCTGTTGACTCACCTTGTTGTGGTTTTACATATTTATCTATCGATTTTCTATGTATCTGTTATTTTGGTACAATTTCTCTTTCTTCTCTCTCTCAATTCAGTTGTTCTCTCCCCTGCTTTTGGTCTCACCTCTTTAAGATTTTTGTCTCTTCTTAAAGTTCATTTTATCCACCAGAGTTAAAAAAGATGTAAGTAAGAGTGGGTTTCAACAAGTTTTGAAGCTTTGAGCAAGAAAATTTCATCAATCGAGGCACTTCTCCTTTGATTTTCATATGGACCAGCTAACTGTAACACTTGAAATTCACATGTACACCTGAAATGGTGGTGGTTGCAATGATGAATTTCTTGCACAAAAACATCGAAAAAATTGTTATCATGGCCATCAATTGAGCAAGAGGCTTATGGGGAGTGTTCATATGCACCTATTTCTCAATAGATGGCCATCATAACAAATTTTCATTGTTGTTGTGGAACACGGTCATGGTTCCCACCACCATTTGTTAGATGGTGCGGAACAATGTACATGAGAATCTATGGTGTTATGGTCAACCTCCCATGTGCATATCAAAGGAGTTTGTTTCTATTCAGAATGTTTTCTTAATGAAAGATTCAACATGTATTGAAACTCACTTTGTACTTACATGTTTTTTAACTATGGTGGATAATTACACTATAGGATGCCATGAAAGAAAGAGAACAAATAAAAAATAGAGATATTCGACAAACTTAAACCATACTTTAAAGAGATGAGATGGAAGGCGGAGGAAAGAGAAACCAAATGTGGAGGGAGAAGGAAGAGAAGTTGTACCAAAATAACACTTACAATAAACTTGAAAGATAAAGAAGTAAAACCAGAACTCGGTGAGTTAGCAAATGAAAGAGACTCCTAGTAGATTTCAATGATAATGAGAAAAAAAGTGAATCTTTTCTAAGAGCTCACAAGACACTCTTAGTATTCACATGGAAAACTTAGATATGTTGTGAAAAAGGAAGATGTGAGTCTAAAAGGATAGCAAAATATTCATGGTGATATCTCGAAAGATGCAGGGAAATTCTTTTCTAAATAATGTATATTTGTATCCCTGTATTCATGTAACAAAATTTTTCAGCATGAAAATAGATTCAAATATAAAAGGATTGAAGCTTCTAGTGATGCCTAAAAAGTTATAGCAAACTGTAATATTAAACAAAAAAATCCTAGTATAAAGAGAAAGAAGGAAAATCTAATTTTTGACATGAATTTCTTGCCAAGTAGAGGTAGAATTATACCAGAGGATAGTACTGAAGTTTTTATTGGTAAAGAGAAGATTATGACTAAATGTAAACTTGAAAGAACACATTTAAATATGAAGAGAAAGGACGGAAATATTTCATCATCATGATCTCAATTCTTTGCCAGTTCAGTTAGATGATAGTGGAGATATTATTGGAAATGTGAAGGATAGTAATAACTGGCTTGAGGCAGAGTAAGCGCTACAAATTCCTTCATATGAATAACCTAGAAAAGGACGTAGACTACCCATGATTACTGGAGGAATCAAGATTCCTCATGAAAAAGGTTGTGTTGTTCACTTTGATGGCAAAGTGTTGCGTCATTATGTTGTGCAGGCAATCTTAGGAGCATTAGGTCTACCTACTTCTATTACTCTACCTACACTGTGAAATGTATCTAGAAAAATATTACATGTCTCTATATCTGGAGCGCACACTTCAAATTCGAACTGATTAAAGCCCTCTAGAGGTTAATTAATATTACCATACTTACATAAAATATTTATAAATACATTATAAATGTCATTATCTGCAATGTAATCCTTGTCAAGCAATAAGCTAACGATCATATATTCTTCATGCACCTGCTTCTTTAAACAAAAAGCATTTATCAAGACACTGCAAGTATTGATATCAAATAAGAAAAATTATTTTAGCATTTCATGTAAAACCTTTAATGCTTCTAATATATGGCCTTTCATAGATAAGTCCTCAATTAAAGTCTTGCTTGTATCAAAGCTCATGCACCTCTCTATTTTTCACTACATGATCAAGGAATGTAGTTTCTTCATACAACATGCCCTCTACATGTAACAAACTCTCTGTATAAAGGGCACTAAATATGTGTATAGACAGAAATATCAGTGCATTTCCCACTTTGTACATTCCATCCAGGTGTTTTTAACAACAATCATTGTACCAACTATAGAATATTTTTTAGAAACATTCAATCTGTTGAAGTCAAAATGCTTTCTTCTCAATCTGTCTATATCATTTTCATTTTCCTCAATAAATGCTTCATTATAATATTCTCTATTATAGTATACTACCCTGGGAAGTACAACCAAATTTGTTTTTTTAATCATCTAAGTCGGTAAGAAAAAATTTCCATATTCACAAATTTGTAGCCAAATGTCCAACCTAAATGGATGCATATCTCGAACATATTCTTTCATCTCCAACATATTTATATTCTCATTCTTACCATCTGTATCTTCATGTTGACACTCTATTCTACTTACTACAACTAGCATGTAGTTGCAAAGGCCTTCGACATACTAAGGTATTTTTGATGAGCGTATAAGAATATCCTTTGGTTGAGCATTAATATTTGTTTCCCTTCCTCTCTCCTATATCACATCATCTCTCAAATCCACATTCTGTATACTAGCACTGGACCTTTATATGGTTGTAGATTATTTATTTATTTATTATTTTATTTTTTTACAGCTGCATATGGAGCTTCAGAGATGGATTTAATAGTATTTTGGAGCTCATCGCTCGTTTATTCTATGGGAGGTGTAATAAAAGGTTCAAGGTATTCTTCTATGGACTCAAACCTCTGTAGGATAAATTTAACCTCAAAAGTAAATGACACACCTTTTCTTGTTGAATTCATTGTGATGCGCATGACCTAACCTCACAATTTTTTTCAATGTTAGAAAGAAGAGGAATTTCGCATTGCACTTACACTAGACAACTCAGCGATTGATTGTCTCTTTATTTTAATTGAGACCTTCGTGTACATACCCAATACCATGAGTCAATACAAAATGAAATTTTTTGAAGATAAGATTTCACACATGTAATCAAAGCACAAGAGATTTTGGGATTTCTCCACTTGAAGTACTCTAGAATTAAAGCGTTGCAAATATGGTCCCAAGTTTATCTTCTTGCAGTCCATCATTGAGCTCTCCTTAAAAACAAAAATTGTCAAACATCCCACCGTAGTCTTTTTTCATATCTTACTGGTGGATTTAGAAGAAAAGTTAGTTATAAGAAAGGAAATTTATGGCTACTTCAGGATATCCTTATTCTACACGATGATGATGATATTGAACCCTAGCTAATACAAAGAAAACTTGTACAACAGAAGAGGTGAGGGTGCATATAAGCCCAATCATGGAAGTCTCCTACAGAAGGAGAAACCTTTGGTGTTGAATATTTTCCTTCAGAAATTGTTAACTATAATCTTAATTTGCATAAGACTGTAAAGAAACAAAATACCATAAGATTGAAAATGCATCGCCTTACTGTAGGATGGAGATTTTGATTCAAATATCATAGGGGGAATCATGATGTTTGTTATATTTCCCCTACATGTCAAAATTACTATTCTCTTTTACGAGCATGTTTGGCATGGAAGCAACAACAAAACACTCAAGGAGTAATAGATGGAAATCACGACGATAATGTGGAGGCTAACAAGTCAAGAAAATTCTTTTGGGGGTTGTTTCTTCATTTCCTCTTACAGAAAGCTAGGGCATGGACTGCAAGAAATATGTCTTCAAATGTTGTATGTCCAAAGAGGTTAAGAAGAGTTTATAGGTTTATGGAAGTAGTAAAACAATAAAACAACAATAATGGTAAAACAATAAAACAACAATAATGAAATTGTTCAGGATGCTTTGAAAACTAACATAGGACTAAAGAGAGAGCATTGAGCAGGAAAATGTGTTGAGAAGTGCAAGCGCACAACGACTAAAATTCAAAAAGTCAAGGTAAGGTCTACTAGAAATTTATCGATTTGGTACTAAAAGGAATAAACTTGGTTTATAAATTTTTCTTGAAGGTCAGAAATGGAATAAAGGAGGATCGTACCCCCTTTTGAATAGTTTCTTATGCTACTTGTGCCCAATTTTTACTACACTCTCAAGGATATTGTATTTGAGGCTGAAAATAATAAAGAAGGATTAACTCGGCCCATTCACAATTTGACACACGTATTTGGCTTCTCTCCTTGAGCTTGATGAATTTTTTAGGCACACTTTTTGTTTACACTACCATTTGCAGACATGAGGGGTTGTTTTTCAAGTACCCAGGGAACAATATTTCATTGGAATAATTAATCGATGCATGTGATGTAGAATTGATTGCAGATCAGGAAATATGGGCTGCCACAAATCCTTATCAAAAGAACTAGGCCTTTGATTATGTTAATCGAGATGTGTATAAATGGAAATGCCACTGGAGAATACTTGCACAAAAAAATGATCTAGAACCATTACCATATGAGAGTGAAGGTTTCAGTCTCGATGAGGAAATGAAAGACAAAAGCTGCGTAAGGGATGCAATTTTCAATGAAAGTAAGCTCTTACATTGAGCGCTTAGAAAGGAAGTTTCGCATGCCTCTGTTTTGACTAGAGTGTTTTATTGTATTACATTTAACATTAATATTTATTTTTTTCATTCAAATTTGGCTATAGTTACATCACTTAATATATCACATTCTTTTCATATATTCTCTTCTTCCATATACGTTACCGACCTATACCATTTCCTTTGCAACTTCTCATACAACTGCTAATTTACTTCATAATAAACTAATTTAAATAAAATTTATTTTCCATAATTTAACATAATTAATTATAGATATTTGAATAATTAAATTTTTGAAATGGTTTAATCTACAAGTCTAGATAAAATACAATGATTGGAATATGGCCATCATCACAATTCATGTGCCTACTAAATGATTAAAGAAAAAAAATGTTTAAGAATATTCAATAACATTTTTCACAACAAAGAATTCAATTTAAGTATCCATTTTGAAATTAAATTTCCACTATAAAAAATCTGGAATTCTATATAAAATTGAAATTTAAATTGAATGTCACTTTCTTGGGAATTATTATTGATTTATACTTTTTTTTGAGTGAGGTTGGTGGTATATTAATTGACACGAAACAATTCATAGAAAAAAGCACAAATGATATGGCCAAGTTGAAAAGCATAAAGTGGAAACTGGGGTGAGATGATTTTTGTTTTAAAGGAAGGTATATAATATGAGAAGGCTCATCCCCAAAGAAATTGGACTATCATTCTTACATTATTGTGTTTTGTTGTATATAATAAGTGGAAGTTATATCATATGGATCTGAAAAAACTTTCTCTTAAATGGAGAAATGAAAAAGAATGTACATGAAAAGTTATCTAAGTATATTTTGATGCTCGATTTCAAGAATTTTAATTTTGATGATGTAATTATATTTTCAAGAATATCGGAGAGAATATTGGAGAAACTATTGTATATATTATGTTTTATGTAATATAATTTTTCGATAAGAAAGAGTAATAAATGACTTATCATATTTATAGAGAAAAAAACAAATATTGACTACTACTTGGCTATTGAAGTACTTCAAAATTCAGGGCATGTATTGAGTTTCCCAAAGTAGCCCGTTGGAGAATTTTTGAAAAAAATTAGCATGGAAAACTATTTTTCACAATGGTAAATAATTAATTTACACATTAAAATAAGGGAAATCTTAAATGAAAAATTATTTTTCACAATGGTAAATAAATTAATTTACACATTAAAATAAGGGAAATCTATTTTAAGATCTAAAAAAATATAGATAACTTGCGAGGAGTCTGCAATTAGAGTAATAAGTTGAATTTCAATTGGGATTCTCTCCACGTTTATGCAACAATTTTATGAAAATGTTGGTATTTATACAAAGAATTCTAATATATTAAAGTGAACTCAAATCTTTGGATTCAAACATTTTAAGGACGATGACCACAATTGCATTCCACATTGGATTTTGAAATCAATGGGGATATGGAGAAATGAGTGTTTATTATAAAGAGCTATTTCTTGAAGATCACACAAAAAAAACCCATTCTAGAAGATTCCACAGTAAAGAAAAATAAATTGGTTATTAGGGAGATTGTGAGGTTTAAAAATTTAAAAGAGGTTTAGGAGAAATAGTTAAATGCCATTTGATCGATGTAGAGGCCAAGACCATTTAAATTATACATTGTTTCACAAATCGTAAACCAAATTCTTTAAAAGGACACATTTAAATGCGTTAAAAGGAGCCATTTAAAAAATAAAAAATTATTTTACTTTCAAAATGTAATTTCACGTTAAGAGACTCATGTTAAATACTCAATCCCTAGCATTATCATAAATTGTGAAAATTCTGGTAAATGTTAGTTTGGAAAGAATATGAGGAGCTGTAATTGGATATGAAGAGCCGTTTAGAAATCTAGGAAATCGAGAACAAATGTAACACAAATATTTCATTTATAAGGGTAATTTCAATGAGAACTCTTAATGCATTTTGTGATTCAAACGTCAAATGATAGATATCTCTTCGTAGTCAAAATAATTCAATAGTTTGTAGTCAAAATAATTCAATAGTTTGTTGTTTCAAAACTATCGATGTTATTATAGAATAGATATCTGAATGGATATTTGTAGTGAACATGGGTGGATATTATAAATATGGAATATCACACACTTATAAGTCCTTTATGACTATAAATTATTTAGACACTTGTTATAGTAAAAAATATTTAAAATCATAATAAATTGGAAAGGAAAAGATGAAATAAAAATAAATATAATTATCAGCACTATATTTCTACTTTGATGTTATTCTTTCATTTTTGACAAAAATGAAACATATGTGATATTTTTAATTCCTGGTCATCTATATATCTCATTTCTTATTGAAAAAGAAAAATATTATGTAAATTGGACTATGAAATAAGTATGTCTTGAGTCCAATTCCTTTAAAATTTCAATTTTTTTACTCAAAATCTATACGAGAAGAAAACAATATTCATTATAATTTTGACGACATATAACTATATAATGTTCTGAATTTCAATACCATGCTTCACTTTCAATATCATAAAAAATTGTTTTTATTTTACGGACATTATTTTTTTCTTTATTTTGACATAGTTCAATACCATGTTTAATTTCCAAACTAATAACAATGTGTTCTTTTTTTTGTTAATGTTATTTTTTTTTACACCTATCAAAATAATAAAACACTTTTAACTTTCTAAATTAAAATTAATTACCTTCTTTATAATATTTTAATTTAATTTTATATTTAAGTTTTAAAAAACAATAATTCTTTATAAATTTAATAATAATTAATTAGTAAGTAAATAAATAAATAAAAAACAAAATTATATTTTATCGCGGAATAGGTAAGAGGTATATCTGAACCTGAATGAAAATACTATAGAGATCAAAATGTATCCTATGGCGAACAAGAACACGCAAAAGATCACAATACATATAGTGAGAGAAGGCCCTAAGTTTTATATACTAGTGCGAGAAGGCCCTAAGTTTTATATACTAGTGCGAGAAGGCCCTGGGTTTTGTAATACATTTAAATCATGAAACCGGGCGTATCTGCTGACTTGTTCTTTTCAGCCATAATGGAAGTCTGATGATTCCTTGTTATCTCTGCCTTGCCATTCACGTCCATCTTGTACTTCTCTGTTCGTGGACATGAAATATTTTTGTCGTGATGAGGCCCGCAAGATTTTCCCGCTAACCCCGCTTCCAACGACGAGCCAACAATACTGCTTTGAGGCGGTGGTGGCGGTTTTGGAAGATTGTTCTCGGGTTGACCGTCTGCAAGTGATTGCCATAGAGCTAAACCTTCTAGTGCTACGGAAGAATGAACATTCATTCTTTTATCAGTAATCCCATGCATTGGCCTGCACGTGGCGGAGACTTCCTTTAA
>APFE030792828.1:14003-57718 GCA_000404065.3 Pinus taeda
ATCATGATATATATTAACTCTAGATATGTATGAGAGGGAAGAACAATGACATTGATTGATAGAGGTGGAGAGATAGGGGGAGTAACAAGAGAGAGATTAAAATACACTTAACGAGAGGGGAGAGGATGAATGAAGAGAGAGAGAAAGAGGAGTGAAAGACGTAGAGAAGGGTAAGAGAGAGAAAGGTAGAGACAAAGATGGAGGGGGGAGGGAGAGAATGCGGGAGGGAGGAAGACAGTGAGAGGATTGGAGGGGAGGGAGAGGGAGAGACAAAGATGGAGGGGGGAGGGAGAGAATGAGAGAGGGAGGGAGATAGTGAGACTATTGGAGGGGAGGGGGACGGAGAGAGATAGGGAAAGAGAGAGGAAAGTAGGAGAGAAAGGGAGAGAGATGAAGAATAAGACAAAGGACTTGTGAGAGAGGGGCAACGAGGGAGGGATAGAGAGATGGAGTTGGAGGGGTAGAGAGGGAGGGAAGAAGAAAGACATAGAGAGTGAGAAGTAGAGAGGGGGAGAGAGAGACAAGGGAGAGATGTACACAGAGAGTGTATATGTAGGGGTGAGATAAAGAGACAAATAAGGAGAGATAGAGAGATGGCGGGAGAGGAGAGAGAAGGAGAGAGGGAGGGATATAGTCACATAGTAGGAGAGAGAGAGAGAGAGTGATTGGGGAAGAGAGAGGATTGGAAGGCAAAGAGAGAGAGAGAGAGATCGGGGAAGAGATAGGATTGGAAGGCAAAGAGAGAGAGAGAAAGACAAAGAAGGAGTGATTGGGGAAGAGAGAGGGAGATAGGAGATAAAGGGAGAGAGAGGAAGAACGAGAGACAAGACTTGAGAGAGAGGAGGAGAGTGACGGGGGAAGAGATAAGATTGGAGGCAATAGAGAGAGAGAGAGATGGGGAAAGAGAGAGGGGGATAGGAGAGAAAGGGAGAGAAAGGAAGTAGGAGAGAGCATGCTTGAGGGAGAGGAGGAGAGAGGGAGGGAAAAACAAATACATAGAGAGTGAGAAGTGGAGATAGGGATGGAGTGACAAGGGAGAGATGAAGAGAGAGAGTGTATGTTTGGGGGTGAGATAAAGTGGTAGAGAAGGAGAGATGTAGAGAATGGGGGAGAGAGGAGAGACTAGAGAGGGATGGATATAGTAAGAGAGAGAGAGAGAGAGAGAGAGAGAGAGAGGTGGGAGAGAATGGGAGAGAGAGGAAGTAAGAGAGAGAGGATGTGAGAGAGTGGAGAGATGAAGGGAAATGGAGATGGAGTTGGAGGGGGAGAGAGAAGGAGGTAAGAAGAAAGAAATAGAGAGAGAAATGTGGAGAGAGAGAGAGGGAGTGATAATGAAGATGGAGAGAGAGTGAGAGAAGACAATAGGAGGAAAGAGAGGTAAAAGCCGGGGATAGGGAGAGAAGGGGAAAAGAGAGAGAGAGGGAGAGGAGGAGGGAGGAATAGATAAATAGATTGGAGAAAGATACTGTATGTTCTGGGGGTGATATGCAGAGATAGAGGGAGATAGAGATATAGATGAAAAGTGATTTTAGTGATTTCATTTATAGACGATGATTCCTTATCCTATTTGATTTCTTGCACTAGATGAATTGATTTTAGTGTAGATGTTGATTTCTAGTGATATTTGATTGCTTGCCCTAGATTCATTGATTTCACTGTAGATGATTTCTAATCCTATTTGATTGCTTGCACTGAATGCATTGATTTCGGTGTAGATGGTGGTTTCTATTGCTATTTGATTGCTTGCACTAGATGATTGATTTCAATGTAGATGTTGGTTCCTAATAATATTTTATTGCTTTTGTTAGATGCATTAATTTCAATATAAATGATTTCTAATAATATTTTATTTCTTGCACTAAATGCATCGATTTTAGTGTAGATGTTGGTTTATAATCCTATTTTCTTACTTGCATTAGATGCATTTATTTCAGTGTAGATTGGTGAGTCTCATCATTGAGTAATTATATGGGCCTTAATTGGCCTGAGTTCACCTCCTAGCTTAGTCAAACCAACTATTCTCACAACTTATTGCATACTTTTGATTATATTTTTCTTACGAGATGAGTTAGAGTTGGATATTTTGTTTCGTGGTCTAATGTGCTTGTAATGCATGAATAAAGGATAAAAGCGCGGGAAATGTAGGTATACAAGGTAAAGGCAAGGAACTATCATAAAAGACCTTGGTAAAAAATCAGATGGGAAAGGGATTGGAATTACAGGAGGTAAATCCTCCTCATTTACTGCCCATCCATTTGAATATCCCTCCATCAGCTAAAAGTATAAACAACCAAATTAGGAGTACGAAAAGACAACCAAGCAAGTGGAAGTACAAGCAACCTCCCTACTAGAAGGCAGTCGAGCTAGTGAAAATGAAAGAAAAAGTTACCATTAAGTTGGGAGTTGTACCTCCCTAATTTTAAGGGAAGCCATTGAGACTTTAGATGTATAAATAGAGAGGCTGATGACCTCAGTTCTTTTTAGTCAACTAGTCAAGATTCGAACTTTTACTCTAGAACTCTGCTTTGTAACAGTTCTATGTAATGCAATTCTTTTATAATGAAGATGAGTTTTGATTTGAGGCAGCACTGAGTTAACTTAGAGGACTGAAGCTCTTGGGTTAGGGCCCAACCCTAGCAGCCAAATATCATCTTTATTGTATTGTTATCCTAGCTTAGATTCATGTTTTCTGTTCATTTACTTAAGCAGTTCATTTCCATTACACCAGTAGCATAGATGCATGGTTTGATTGTTCATTTGGTTAAATAGATGCATTTTCATTACAGTGGTTCAGCACAGATTTATGGCTTTCCTGTTCATGTACTTAAGCAGCTTCTTGTTTCTTGTTCATTTACTTGAATAGTTGCAGTCTCGTTACAGTAGTGTAGAGCAAATTAGTTATGATTTAGTTTGCTTCATTCATGCTTTCAATTAGCCTTGTGGAAAGGAAAAAATCCACAAGTTTTCTCATAGGTGTCTCGGCCTCACCTCCTCCCTCCGGGACCATGATGTGAGGGAGGAACCCTTCAACAACCCCAAAAACACAGGGTTTTTGTTTTCACAAAGGGTTTTTCATTTAAACATAATTACCGAGTTCAATGCCACTCTTCCCCTTTAATAGTCATCAGCTCGATTTTCTCTCTTTATGTCATTGAGACCTCACTCACATTCCCATGTCATTCCCCTTCACCACAAAACACCTGAGTAGAAGTTGTTAAATTCATGTTTAAACAGTTTTTGCTGGTAAATCGCTTTACATAGAAAGCCTGACCAATCACCTCTCAAATTCCTTTTTGAGTTTGACTTTTCTCCCTTTAAATCACCCACTCACCAAATTTCTTAGTCCATTCCCCACCATATATCTACCTTGCTAGATCTGACAGCCTTCACGTGATATCGCATGGATCTCCTGTTCGACCATTATCCGGCCAAGGGCACATGATATGAGCAATTTCCCTGTGCTACATGTCGACCGGGGAGGCTAATAATGTGAAGTTCTACAAAACTTCATACAGCTTTGGGGGCACACTATATTCCGCTTACTGACCTCTAAACTCCCTCTCCCATTTTTGCATGTTTTCTTTTGCCCGCTTCCCTCTCCATTGTCAATATTTCTCCTGATCTAGTGGTTGTCACTTCACCCGATACCATTTACGCATGTTCCTTTTTCCCACGATCTTCATCGTCCATCTACTAATTGATTCCGTGATATAATCTCAGTTGTCCATCCAGTTAGTTAATCATGTTTGGCCATCTGCCTACGTACCATCCTGCGATCTGATCTTAGCCATTCATTCATTTTCCACCTACTTGATCCAATGGTTCTTATGCTCTGTTGCTCATTACATCCCCTTTCCACCATTTTGATCTCCGACCGTTCTTCCGCTTAGACACAGACCTAGCCTAGTTTCCATTGTTTGACCCTTAGTCTAAGTTTTGACGTTTTTACTTCTGCAACTTAGGAAATTAGGATTACATGATTGATTTTTTCATTTCTGCAGTAGAATAGCTCTCCCCTAGACTAGGTTTGCTCTCCTTCCATCAAAATCAAGCTTCTTATAACCCTGTAGAAGTCTGGATTGGAACTGCTGGGGTCCCTTTCTAGATGAGCAGAAACAACAGGTAGCACCTTCACTTCTACTTGTGTATATAGAATACTTACCTCCAAGTTTGTAAGAACCTCCAGTTGATAAGTAGAGATGGTAGCCTTGGGAGTTGCAACATTCTTGCTACAATACCTAGGCTCATCATAGATATTGTTTTATAATCTTATTTTCTAACTTGCACTAAATGCATTGATTTGAGTTCAAATGTTGATTTCAATTCCTATTTCATTGCTTGTGTTAGAAGCATTGATTTCAGTGTAAATGTTGACTCATAATCTTATTTTATTGCTTGCATGAGATGCAGTGATTTCAGTGTAGACGTTGATATCTGATTTGATGTAATTGGATGTATGATGTTACATTATTTTTAAAGTGGTTGAATTAACATTGTGCACTGATTTCAGCGTAAGCACAATTTTTTTTGAAAATATACATTGATTTTTTTGTTATAGTAATTTAACCTATTAATATTGAAGAGAAAGAGAGACAAGGTATGATGTTTACTCGAGCTAAATATTTGAATGGTTTATGATTTAACCTGTCCATTTTATATAATTGATATGAAAATATGACAATCGATATGAAAAGATGAGAAAAGTAACAAGGGTGAAAATAACAGTAGTAAAAGAAAATAGTTTGAGATTAATCACAATGAAGAGTATTTGTAATTGACTATATTCTTATTATTCACATTTTATATCATTGAACACTATTACATTCTCACTTTACATTCCAAAATTTTATTTCATCAATTTTCATCATTAAAGTTATTAACAATATGTATCATCTCAAGAAACTGAGATAACTAAGAAAGTTTAAAATTAAAATGGCCATATTAATGTGAGACATATTTAGCATAATTAAAATGATTATATTAATATTAAATGAATGTACATATTATTGATAAAATTAATCATATGTTGGTTATATTTTCTTTGGCCGCACATGGCTGAGACCAGCCTAAATCCATCTTAAATTCAGATCTATCAAGCGATTAGAGGGATTAAATCTCTCGAGGTGCAAAGTTTTCCTCAAGTTTTGCACTCAAAAAAGAGGTTTGCAGCTCGAGATATTTGATCCCTCTTCGCGCTTGATATATTTGGAGTTAAAAGGAATCTAGGCTGGTTTAAAGTAACATGAGGTATACTTGTAGGTTAAAAACAATAGGTTTTTGCTTTAAATATATTTTTTTGTCATAAACGGTTAACTATGTTAGTTCTGATTCTTAGAAATAATATATATCATGTCCACGTTCATGGATTTTATTCTTGTTATTTATATTTATTAATATATCGTTTAATTCTTAATATATCTTTTAGTTGTGATTTGTTCCATAATATTTTTTGTAAGTATGGAATTACATGAAAATGTTATTAATTTATTGTGGAAAGGTATTGTACAACTGTAACAACTCTTATGAAAAGTTTATGTAATAAAAGTTAATAAAGGCAAAATAATACCATGGGCAAAGGACACGTATTCTAGGGCAAATGTTAGACAAAGATATCCTAGTGACCATCACTAGATGTGTGTTTTGGCTAAGGAAAATTGGCAAAAGCTAAGACAAAGGCATTAAAAGGAAAAAAGGCATTTTTGGCACATTTATCTATGAAAATAAACGAAAATAGGAGAAAAGGAAGGTAAAAGGTTACAAGTTGCACCTGAGGAGGAAATTGAAGGAAAATGATGGAAAGTGAAGAAAATAGAGGCATCATTCATAAAAAGGGTTCTAAGGATTAGTTGGCAAACTTAGATAGTGTTAAAATCTTGGTCAATTCAAGTTCATAGCTCTCTCATTATTCCCTCTCTCTCTCTCACTCTTGATCACTTAGAGTTTTCTTGGATTAAGGAAGGAAAAGAAAGAAAAGGAAGGACCAAGGAAGAGGAGCAGAATCAGGCATCTTCAACAAGAATACTTGTAGGTAACTATTTCCATGTGTGATTTCCTAGCTATTTTGGACATGTATAGCCTTGTATGTTGGTTTATCGTTCTCTTGCTGTAAGTGGCATGGTTTTTTCGGGTTAAGGTTGTGGTTTTAAGCCTATCCTTCCCTTTTTCCAGATGTTGTCATATGTTTGGATGCTTATCTAGGTTTTGAGATTTTGTTTTCCATATTGATTTCGGAATGCGGGTCGGAGGTCATTTGAAGGTTCATTCCCAAAGGCTTAGGAATCCCTTGACTGGTTTTGGTGGGAGACATTGTAAAGCCTCAGGGAGAAGTATTGGTTTAGGGCCTAGTTTATTAGGAATTTCTTATGCATGTTGATGGTTACATGTGGAAATGTTTACAATGGAGTAATGCTTGTTGTCATGCATGAGGTCATTGTTTATGTTGTTGACATGGTCATGAATTAATGACTGGAATCTTTTTAGAATGATGTGTATATGGTTGGTACTCATGTGTTATATTCATATATGTAGTTTTCATGCATGAATGGTATTTGTTATAGTTATGTATGAATAGTAGGTCAAGCATGCCTTTTGAAGTCATGGTATGAAATTTAGGTCATCAGGGTCATATTGGTATGTTATGATGTTAATGTTTTGGCTAAGGTAAAGCAAGAAATACAGATCATCATAATAAGGTTGCAGTTTTACGGTTCGGGGTAAGAGCAGATCGTCATACATGTATTGTATGTTGATATGCAGATATCTAGGTTAAGAATTTTTATACGCATTAGGGTTATATACCTTGGGTTTATGTACATGTATTTTGATGTTATGATTGAATTCATGATAGATGTTAGTTGATTAGTGTAGTTATATGTACATGTGTCAGATAGTCAAGAATGATATTAACCTACATTTCTATGGTTGTTTTACATTAGATAACATGATGATTAGGCTATATGTTATTGATGAACATGATATATGACTTATTGTTGTTATATGTTATGAAATTGATGATTAGGGTTATCTCATTGAGATATCGATGTTTAATTTGATTGACCATATGCGTGATGGTTATGTTCATTGCATTGAATATATTGATGTTATATGAATTTCGTCAACTTGGCTTGGCCTATGTAGATGGTTATGGTTGTGATATTGAGGTATGAGCCAACATGTTTGCGTCTTGGTTTCATACTAATCTAGACTGATCATAGATTTGTGATTTCTACGAATAAATGACCATTATTTATAAGTCAGGATATGAACATGTTTGTTAGTGATTGCTATGGATAACATGATCTTATTTATATTTAAGCTGATGGGTTGAGAAATTATATTGTGCTAGCTAGCTTGATTGCACAAAAAAGATAGCCTCCACTGGGATAAAGTGAGGTACGAGCTTGCTTATGTCGTATATTTGGTGCTTGACTATTTGCTTATGACCACTAGTTAATTTATTTAACATGGTATGTTGCAACTTGGTTGAAAGTTTGGTGAATTGCATAATATGAGTATGTGTTCAAATGATTTTGCTTTAAGATGATTTTACTAACACATATATGTTGAAACAATTTATCAGCACTAGAGTGTAGTATGTGATAGTTGTAGTATTGTGTCTATGGACTACACATTGAATACGGATTATGACATGATTGTTAGTCATCGTAAAGGGTTATTTCAAATTATTATATATGATTTTTTTGATATTTAGAATGTGATACTGACATGTGTGAGCAAGCTATATGGGAACATGCTTTTTATTAGCATAACAAGGTAACAATTGATGTGCCTATATAACAAAATGTTTGGTGATGTGATAGTACTAGTAAGCCTCAATTACAACCAAGTAAAAGGGTAAAAGGAAGGAATTGGACAAGAATTCCTTTCGCTATGCTTGGAAACCCTAATCATAAATGACTGAGTCCTTTCTTAACCTTGATTTTTTCTAACATGATGTGGAAATGTTCTGGACTCATGAACATGTACTTAATATGTGAATTAGCTAGAGATGGATCTATCAAGGGGATTGCAGTAAATTGAGACATGTTGTGGATTTGTTTAATTGCTAGCAATGCGCATGGAACAAAAAGATAAGGTAACTAGTGTATTGCTATGTTTATCTATGCATTGACAGTTATGTGTATCTAACAATGTGTTGCAAGGAGTTACATGATGAGAGAAATTTTCATGAAATCTTCAAGAATGCTCAGGTTAAGCTTTTCTTGGGAACCATGGGGATCGAGTCATAGTGTTCGTAGTTAGTCTTGTTTTCTTGGGTTTTTGGGATTCTTGTGTGCTCGATTTGCAATTTTCCATATGTTTGGTGCATAGATATGCCACTTTATTGCAATTTCATGTTGTTATTGGTTTTCATGGATTTCTTCTTATTTTTTTCTTAGCTTTCCCTTTATATTTTGACTCTTGGGAATTGGTGTGTGGAAGAGGAAAAGTTAATGGAGATTCAAGAGAGATGTGGTACCCAACTGGTAATGAAAGACTCAGATGAAGCTCTTTTCATGAGCAAGCACAACAGGAGGTAAAACAATTATTTGAAATAATAGTTAGAGGGGGGGATGAATCGATATTTATTGTTCAATAATATTTGATTTCTGAAACATATTTATATACACTACTTCAGTGAAGTGAACTTGTCTGTACATGCTACTATGAATACAGAAACAAGTGTATACCCAGAGAACTTATGATCTAGTCAATTTATCACGTCTTGATCCTTAATCAGTGCATCAATAACTTATTAAATAGTAAACATGTGCATTAATAACTAATAAAACATCAAACATAAAAAACACACATGAACAACAAGATTTAAGGTGGAAACCCAATGCGGGAGAAAAACCACCTCCTGTTGTTGTGTCTATCTTCTTTTAATATAAATAATAATATATTTACAATATTGTATTGGTGCAGGCTCATACCAGTATGCAGGCACCGACCTACAGAAGGCTACAACCTTCTCTCATTCTCTAGCTTCTACTGGAAGGGAGCTACAACCCCCTAGCTCTTGTACTAGCTAATATGTTTAATAGTACATAGGCGCCGACCTATAAAAGGCTACAACCTTCACTCATTTTCCATCTACTACTAGAAGGGAGCTCCAACCCCTTGATCAAATCATCAACCACTATTGGCGGGAAGTTTCAACTTCCTCACTGAAGGCTCTGACCCTGAGCATCCTCCAGGGACCACGTTTCATGAGTTTTTAGACTAGATACTCTTGGTACATAAAACTGCAATATGAATGCCACGTGTCATCAAATTTTCACATTGTACCCATTAGTAACATTGAAGCTCAAAATCAATCACCACTGCAATACAACCATCACATACATCTCCATAAACCAATCACTGAAACCTAATCACCAATCTCTAATATAACTAAACCCAATCATCAATCTCTAATATAACTGAAACAATCAATCACTAAAACATCTGAACCCCCGACACAACTGAATCAAATAGTCATTGAACCTCTAACGCAATTGAATAAACCATTCATTCAAACTTAATCAAATTCAACCAATCAACTCAAACAAATAGATCATTGTAACCAGTACACATATGTGAACCCAAAACACTACATCAACAACCAAGACTAATTTTAACCTCAAAAGGCATGTGTCAGAATGTATACGCTTCTTCAATGAGGGAAGTGTGTGTGTATACGCTACTTCCTTTTGTCGAACCTGCATATACCTCTAAATATAGCGAATCATAAAACATATGAACCATAAACTGTACCAATTAGTGACATTCTAAAGATCTACTGTCATATTACAAAGTTCTAAACATATGGCAACAAGGATCACCCTTCTTTTTCAATCATCTAATCAACCAGACTCAATCTCCTTATATAATCAATTTTATTTTTAGATCTAATGAAGACATCATTAACAAACATCCATAAAACAGTAAAATTGATCTGATACATCAGTAATACCTAAACCTCAAGATTTTCTTTTGCATACACTACTTGGAAGAGCTGAACTAGCGTGTATATGCACCTTCACCAAAGCAAACTGCCATATAAATATTCAAATACTTGTAACTTTGTTGCAATCCCTGACTTTAGACATACCCAGATCATCACATATAAAGGATAAAACGTGTGTTAGCAAATGAATCTAGCATATCCATTATCAGATCACATAATTATAAGTCATTATGATTCAGATCCATCATTAGATCTCATCGAACACTTAGGTGCATACTTAGTCTAGATCAAGAAAAGCATTAAAAACACATAACATGCATATTTTCTTTTGATATAACACCCCATAATATATTCATTACTTGTGCACTTAGCCCTTCGATCTTCTCCTCATTATATCCTTAGATCCTTTGTCAATACCTCAGATCAAAGCCTCAACCAATTGCTCGGACCAAAAACCTTGGACCAATACCTCAAACAAAAAACCTCGGACCAAAACCTTGAACCAATACCTCAAACAAAAAGCCTCAGTCCAATACCTCAGACCAAAACCACACTTAGTATCTATGATGTTCTTAGATGGAACCAAATAGTCATTACTCCACTCAATATTATGGGCTAATACCATAGTATTGACCCCTAGTATTCTCTACTCTTGAAATTCCTTGATTTTCCGACCTATACGTGCTTTTCCTCTTATGAAAGTGTGTGCATACATATACGATCTTTTTGTTCTATGAACCCGCATATATATGCTACTTGGACAAGGTGAATTAGCATATACTTCTTAAACCATTCTCTTTCTTCAATTTCTTGATTTTGATCTATAGTCCTTTGTTCCTTCATCCTATTCTTTTGTACCATTACTTTGTTCCCTCTAAATAGACCTGTTATAATGCGATTTTCCATATTATTTTTGAAATGATTCCTTTGAGTTGCCATGTATTTTGTCACATCTGTAAACACAACTGCCATGCATTCTATCACCTCTGATATATCTCCTGTAGGTTCATCTAGTTACATAGACTCATCTAGTTACCATATACAGGTGATTTGTTTTGCTACAAGTGGGTTGCGATGAAGTACAACACATGCATCATAATTCCAACAATATCCCCATTTGGACTTGATGGAAACCATGTTGGTGTTGATTACTGCAAGCTGTAGAAACTATTAGAGATAACAAGAAACACAAAAATACCCTCGCCTTTGACATCAAGGGTAAAGTGTGGACCAAGATGTTCTCACCCTTTGATATCAAGCACAAAGGGGTGACAAAAATGAAGAATTTCATATATGAACCACTAAATATGAACATTAATCATGCTCCCCATTGGCACATGCTGAATTCTATGATTAAACTCCCCCTTTGTGCATGTTGAGATGCATTATAATGTCCATTCTCCCTGTGAGCACATGCATAGTCTGTAAAAATATTTTCTAAAAGAATTAAATGACTCTATAACTCAATTATGTGAGTATGACCATCCTATCACCAATGACTCATACATACATCAATCTCCCAACCAAGTGGGGATATACCAAATTTGACTCATTTACCCAACCATGTGGGGACATACCAATTTTTATACATGAGTAAAACATAGCAATTATTACATCATCCTTCCCATTCATAGTGGGGGTACAAATTACATCATATGATAAAAAAAGATGCATTAAAAGGCTATGATAGAGAGAGACATATTATGAGCCCTTATATGGCCTTTACATTAAATGATATACATGACATTTATAACAAAGACCAAATATCTAAACAAGATGATGATAGTCATCTGCAACTATCATACACCATATATGATTTGCTCCATAAGCATCTGTCAGCAACATCCACACCAAAAACTTGTATATCTCCATTATCATCTCCCAAGATATGACAACAAAAATATCATCATGTTGTGACAAAGTATGCTACATATAGATATCAACTCATCCTCTTGATCTCATCAAGATTAACTTTCTTTGTTTCCTTAGTAGAAAGAGCCTTATCATAACCTTTCATGAATCAAGTAAGAATATGTCGTATCTCCAAGCAGTAACACAAAATCATATCATATTTATGTGAAAGCACCATAGTCATCATCCATGATCATAGCATCATCATCAAGAATTGCATGATCTTTCCACAAGATCCCTCAATATATCAACAATGTATCATCACTAGGGAACATCCCACATTTGATAAGCATTAATCAGCATATGTGAGTATCAAACCTATCATCATATCATCATTATGTGACGAAGTAATCCATGTCTCTGAATATCCATGTCTTTAAATAGCTATGTCATCATGAGACCTGAAATAACACCATTCTCTTGGCTAACCAACAATTCTTATCAATATGGAACTTAAGTAATCATCCATGTGTCCATCGTAATGTATATCCAATAAAGAGATAGCAATATGTATCTAGAAAACCATGAGCTCATAGTCATTTGTCAAGCTTTCTTGATACCATCAACAACAACAATCCTCAACCACCTGAGAGCCAAGAGCTATAGGAATCCTGCATCATAACTGCACCATATGAACTTTATGCATCTTTCAAGGCATGATGACTACACCGTAAAAGAAATTAGTGGCTCATCATCAAATAATGAAGTTGTGTACTCAAGATTTGTACTTATTCTTGTCCTTATGAAGATGTCCATGTAAGAAACATATATGTAGTGTATGCATCATTAAGAAGTCATCCACAATCATCATTAAATCTGATCTGAATAACAACTATGTAAGCCCAAGCAATATAAGTATCATCTGAGACTTCATCATAGGCAACACATAACCACAACATAGCATGATGTAAAATTTAAATGGTTTAGCCACATAAGCATCATCACCATTCATAAAAGTCATTAGGTACCAAAGACTTCTAAACATAATGCCAATAATGCATTATCAGAAGCATAGTATATTCTTCCCCTGCGCCTATGCCACCTGTTCACTGTCACATCTAATCTTTCCATATATCAGTAATAAATATCAAGGAATCATCATCAATTACATATACATCAAGTCATCCACAACTTATGAGGATCAAAAGAACTTCTAAATAACATCCATAAACTGTAGTCATCAATCATCAAGACATAAAAGATAATTGATAATTGTATGAACCATATCAGATCATTTTTTTGAGTCTGTCCCACTATTTCTTCATCAAACCAACGTATACGTGACTGTGCAATTTCTAACTCACATATATAGGCGACTTATCTTCATGATAGCTGCATATGACAATTAGAATACTAAAATTTCGTACTTTCACTTCCTCCTCAGTCTATTCGATCTACATACTGAGATATGCCACATATTTCCAGTTGTACTTCATTCTTCTTCCATACCTTAGAGTGTGATGATGTTTTCTCCTTTTGGTATGTTGGCCAAACTTTTCTCCTACATTTTTTGCTATTTGTCCAAACATGTTATATGCATAACATCTTATATGTTTCATATTCCCTCTATAGAAGTTAATGGCTTTATGCCCAAAAATATTGCAAGAAAAAAAATATCCCTTGAAGTACTTCGAAGTTGATGATCTTTCTGTGTGACAATTATTAGCTTGAACTATTCTACTTCTCCATCTGGCTACAACATGTCCAAAATTATGACATATAAAACATTCAACATTATTCATTAGACGAAATAATCAATTAACAGTTCAATAGTTAGGAGTAAATTATTTCGTTTGAATACTTTCTCTCCTTGGTTGTTGATGGGGTTGACCTCTTATCTCCTTGTTGAGCATTTCATATTTTGCACTAGAGTTCCTTTCTTCAGTTTGTGAGCTAGATTCACCTTTAATAGTTACATGAAAACCAAGACTATATTGGATCGTAGGAGACCTTTGACTACTAAGAGTGTCATCCAAAATCTTGGTACTATCTTGAAATCGTAAAAGTTTATCCTTTTCTTCTAATTTACCTTTTAGGATATTTACCTCAACCTGATATTTCTCTTCCTTTTCAAGATACTGCTTCTTCATGATTTATTCAGCGTTTCTTCCTTATTCCACTTGTTGCCTTGATTCAAGAACTTCATTTTCTTGTTCTTCAAATGCTTGGAGTAGTTCTTCATTCTGATTATTTTAATTTTTGAGATCTTCTTTTAGAGAAACGACCATAGCTTTAAGACCTTCATAGTAGCTGGTTCTTTCTATAAGTTCCTTGCTTGTTGTGTCCTTTTCATTCACTTCATTTCTCAATGATGTCACTTCATCCTACAACCTTTGACATTGACCTTCATTTTCCTTGTACTGCTTCCTTACCTTGTTTCCTTCCCCTCACTGAAATTTTAATCTAGTAACTTCTTCTTTGTAGGCACATTCCCTTTCATCAATTTGTTCTTTTTGATCTCTAATTGCGTCTGTGATCTTTTTAAATTCTTCATCGATTTCATTTCTTTCCCTTTCACCCATAAGAGAAAATTCAGTTGTTTTGTTGTCACATTCATTACTTTCAAATGAACAAAGAAATTTCTAACAAGAGGACAAAAATTTTGTACCTGATAATGCTTTTGCTTGTTCATCTTCATTCTGAGGTGATTCTAAATCTAAAGAGTTGCTTCCACATAATGGCCAATCTACTATTCCACTATCATAGTTCATTTGATATGTCTTCTTCTTTTGAGGTGCTTTCTTCTTTTGCTTCTTTCCCATTGTTTCTACGGATCTCCTTCAAGCGATCAAGCTTCTGCCAAAGGACCTGCTCTGATACAAATTTTTTGAAATAATACTAAGAGGGGGGTTGAATAAGTATTTACAGTTCAATAATATTTCATTTCCCAAAAATATTTATATACGCTACTTCAGTGAAGTGAACTTGCGTGTACACACTACTATGAATAGAGAAACCAATGTATACCCAAAAACGTTATGATTTAGTCAATTTATCATATGTTGATCCTTAATCAGTGCATCAGTAACTTATTAAAAAATAACCATGTGCATTATTAATAGAATAAACCATCACACATAAGCAACATACCTAAACACCAAGACTTAAGGTGGAAACCTAATGTGGTAGAAAACCACCTATTGTTTTTGTATCTATCTTCTTTTAATAGAAAGAATAATATATTTATAATATTGTACTAGTACAGGCTCATAACAGTACGTAGGCACCCACCTGTAGAAGGTTACAACCATCTCTGGTTCCCCATATTCTATTGGAAAGGATCTACAACCCCCTAGCTCTTGTACTAGTCGATATGTCTACTAGTACATAGCAGTCGGCCTACAGAAGGCTACAACCTTACCTCATTTTCTAGCTGCTACTAGAAGGGAGCTCCAACCCCTTGATCAAATCACCAACCACTACTGTTAGGAAGTTTTGACTTCCTCACTGAAGGCTCCAACCCTCAGCATCCTGTAGCAGCCATGTTTCATGAATTTTCAGTCTAGATACTCTTGGTACACAATAGTAGAACATGAAGGCCATGTTTGATCAAATTTTCACACTGGACCCATTAGTAACATTGAAGCTCAAAATCAATCACCACTACAATACAACCATCAAATACATCTGCATTAACCAATCAATGAAACCCAATCACCAATCTCTGATATAACTGAAATAATCAATCACTGAAACCTCTGAACCACTAACACAACTAAATCAAATAATCACTCAACCTCTAACACAACTAAATCAACCATTCATTCAAACTTAATCAAATTCAACTAATCAACTAGAACTAATAGATCACTGTACCAGTACACGGATCTGAACTCAAAACAATGCATCAACAACCAAAACTAACTATAACCTCAAAAGGAATCTGTGAGAATGTATATGCTCATTTAATGAAGCAAACCTTCATTTATATGCTACTTCCTTTTTCACAACCTGTGTATACCTATAAGATACTGAATCATAAAACCTATGAACCAAAAAATATACCAATGAGTGACATTTTGAAGATCTACTGTCATATTACAGATTTCTAAATAGATTGCAACACAGATCACCCTTCTTTCTCAATCAATCAATCAACAAGACTCAATCTCCTTATACAATCAAGTTTATTTTCAGATCTAATGAAGTCATCATTGACAAAAAACATTAAAAAAATAGCACTGATATGATAGATTAGTCATCCCTGAACCTCAAGATTTTCTTTTTCATATGCTACTTCGAAGAGTTGAACCATTGTGTATACACACCTTTACCAAAGTGAACAAGTGTATAGATCTGCAAATACTTACTTATAAATTTGTTTTAATTCCCGACTTCAGACATACCCAGATCATCACATATATTGGATAAAACATGTGTTAGAAATCATATCTAGCCTATCTATTATTAAATCACATAGGGATAAGTCATTATGATCCCGATCCAACATTAGCTCTCATCAAACACTTAGTTGCATACTTAGTCTAGATCAGGAAAAGCATCAAAAACCCATAACATGCATATTTTATTTTGATTGAACACTTCATAAGATATTCATTACTTGTGCACTTAACCTTTTGATCTTCTCCTCCTTATATACTTAGATCCTTTTTCAATACCTCAGACCAAAACCTCGGACCAATACCTCATATCAAAAGCTCAGATCAATACCTCTGAAAAAACCATGGACTAATACCTTAGACCAAAAATCTTGGACAAAAACCTTGGACTAATACTTCGGACCAAAAAGCTCGAACCAATACCTTAGACCAAAACCACACTTAGGACCTGCGGTATTCTTGGACGGGATCAAATAGTCATTACTCCACTCAATATTGTGGGGTAATACCATGGTATTGACCCCTGGTATTCTCTACTCTTGAAATTCCTTGATTTTCCAACTTATACGTGTGTTTCCTCTTGTGAAACTGTGTGCATATGCATATGCTTTTTTTTTCTTGCGAACCCGCGTGTATATGCTACTTGGACACGGTGAACCATTGTATACTTCTTAAACCATTCTCTTTCTTCAATTTCTTGATTAGTCCTTTGTTTCTTCATTCTATTATTTTGTATCATTACTTTGTCCCCTATGAATAGACATGTTATAGTGCGATTTTCCGTATTACTTCTTAAATGATTCCTTTGAACTACCATGCATTTTTTCACATTTATAAACACAACTACCATACATTTTGTCACATCTGATATCTCTCATTTAGATTTATGTAGTTACATAGATTCATCTAGTTACCTTATACAAGTGAGTTTTTCTTCTAAAAGTTGATTTCTATCAAGGACAAAACATGCATCATAATGCCAAGAACAATGAAATTCGATTGGACTGGTTAGTCCATAGTGGTAAATGGACAGTGGCAGTATAGACATCTAAAACATAACCAAGAAAGGAAAATTAAATAATTGGGAATGATTGTTCTCAATGTTTTCCATGTTGTGCATGAATAAATAAAGTTCTCTTAACTTAGACCTAATGTTAACTGGTAATTATGTTATGCTCATGATTATGCTGATGTTTATATATGTATACATGTATGTATGCATGTCCTTGTCTAAAATAATGATAATTGTTTTATGAGAATTTATTATTAATATATATCTATATATTTATATATATATATATTATATATATATATATATTATATATTATATATATATATATATATATATATATTATGTATTATATATTGTTATTATATATATATAATGTATATGTATATATATATGTATATATATGTATATATGTATGTATATATATATGTATGTATATATGTATCCATGTCACCTTCTAATATGGTTATCATGAGTTGTCCTTATGGAGGAACAATTTCTTACGCAAACGAATGACATGAAGAGGTTCCTGGATATGAGGATTCAATTGAGAAGAGTATTCATGAAAATTATACAAGGTCAGTATAATATGGTTATAAGTTGATATTATGTGACTATATTATGTCTATGTTATGGACAGGTTATACCAATGGATACAACAATGAAAGGAAAGCAGTGTGGTCTACAACATGTTGGGACAAGCAAGGACAAACATTGGAAGAAAGGTTGCGTGGTAATGACAACATGGTTTTAGATATGTGGTTCTATTTTTGTGCACATGTTTCATATATGATGTTATGTGCATGTAGTGTTTTTTGGATATTGCATATGCAATGCTCGATATAGAAGGGTCCATGTAGATCTTGGATGTGCGGTGCTATGTACATATTGTACTATGTGCATGACGTATATGTGGCATTTAATGTATGTATCCATCTATATATGTATGTATCTATATATGTATGTACCTATCTATATATGTCGCATTTAATGTACGTATCCATCTATAGGGTTATCATGAGTTGTCCTTATGGAGGAACGATTTGTTACACAGACGAATGACATGAAGAGGTTCCTAGATATGAGGAATCAATTGAGAAGAGTATTCATGAAGAATATACAAGGTCAGTATAATATGGTTATGAGTTGATATTATGTGACTATATTATGTCTATGTTATGGACAGGTTATACCGATGGATACAACAGTGAAAGGAAAGGAGTGTGGTCTGCGACATGCTGGGACAAGCAAGGGAAAACATTGGAAGAAAGGTTGCTTAGTAGTGACAACATGGTTTTAGATGTGTGGTTCTATTTTTGTGCACATGTTTCATATATGATGTTATGTGCATGTAGTGTTTTGTGGATATTGCATATGCAATGCTCGATATAGATGGGTCCATGTAGATGTTGGATGTGCGGTGCTATGTACATATTGTACTATGTGCATGATGTATATGTGGAATTTAATGCATATGGTGCTTTGTGCATGTTGGATATGTGGTGTTGTATATACATGATGCTATGTACATGTTGGATATGCAGTGCTATGTATATGTGGTGTTGCGTGCATGATGTACATGTGGTGCTATGTACATATGGTGTTGTGTGTATAATTGTATAAGTGGTGTTGTGTGCATATGGTCTTGTGTACATGTTATACACATGACATTGTGTGTAGGTGGTGCTTTGTACATGTCATGCATGTGATGTTATGTACATGTGGTGTCATGTACATGTTGTGCATTTGGTACTGTGTATATGTGGTATTGTGTACACATTGTACAATGGTGCAATGTACACATTTTGCACGAGGTGTCGTGTCATGTGATGTTGTGCACACATTGTGCAGGTGGTTGTAGTGTACAGGTGGTATTGTGTATATGTGGTACATATGGTACTAGTGTAGATGCATGTATTGCATGGTGATGTATGATGTGTGTAGTTGTGTGTGTGTCATGCACACTATATGTATATGCACATGGTTGAGGACAAGGCACTGGCTATTTTTCGGGTGTGGAAACCAATCTAAAGTGCATACGAAATAAAGACAAAGGTAGAAGCTAAGGATTGATTAAAGGATAAGTATTAGTATTTTATTTTAGTTTTATTATGCATGTGATTTATGACTATGGTATACGATCATTATATATGATGTATGATTCGGTTTATGATGGTTACATGCAATTTGGGATGTTGATCTATGATGGTTGTGTTTTGAGTTAATCAAAAGTGTTAGGTTTATACATGATGCTTTGATCAAATAGTTATTTTGAATTGTTGTGACAGGAAGTGAATAGGATTGCAAGTCTACCTTATTGACAATCTACCAATGAGTAACGATTTGTGGTTATTTCAATTTATTTGAATCTAATGGAAATTATGTGCTTGGAATTGGAATGCATGAACATGCCCCATTGATTGGTCGAAATCGACTACAAGAATTGCAACAACAACGAAAGAAATTGAACATGCAGTAGTATGCTGGTAAAGCACTTCAGGAACAAGGCCATTGTGGGGCACTAGTTCCCAATAGTGTCCATTGATTTCCATGAGCATACTATGACTGGTATGATGGTTTGAGGCATGTATATGCCTTGGTTGTTGATATTTCAATGCGAGGAAGCCTTTCCAAGGGATGGATCGCTAGGGTTAGGGATTTCTGTGGAACTTAAAAGGTGAGTCACTTCACAAAAGGAGGTGACTCCATTTCCTGAGGGACTGTGTAGCAGAGAAGGAAAGGTCATAGATATATTCGTTTTGGTCATTAGCATTTCTAGATAGAAGTAGATGCGTATCGGGAATGTGCTCCAGAATAATGAGCCAATAACTATTCGATGAGGAGACAGGTTGTGTGGGATTATAGAACCGGAAATTGGATACAACTTTGATTGTGGCAGTGGATTCTGGACTTCTTGGGAAGGAGGTGAATCCTGGTACTACTTTTGAGGGTGGAAGTGTGATCCTTTGGATTCCCTTGTTGATTGATACAATCATCGTATCCTTTTATTTACATGTTTAGAAAAAGAGCATATGTGTATATGTGGTTATTGCAAATACCGTAATGCGATGGATTATAAAGCTCCATTATGAGGTATGTAAATACTGCAATGAGCTAAGTCATAAAGCTCCAAGGTATGTTAATACTACAACGAGCTAAGTCATAAAGCTCCATTCATTGTAAATACTGCAATGAGCTAAGTCATCAAGCTCCTGAGAAATATGTTTGTTTTTCAGAGGTTTTGTTGAGATCTTGGTGTGGTTTATCATTGAGGATGGTGATCACCAAGGGGGAGGGTTTTGTAACAACCCTAGTGAACAGTTCATGTAATAAAAGCTAATAAAGGCAAAATAAGCCCACGGGTAAGGAACATGTATTCCAAGTTGAGTGTTGGACAAACAAATTGTAGTGGACATCACTGGATGTGTGTTTTGGCTAAGGAAAATTGGCAAAGGCATTAAAAGGCAAAAAGGCATTTTTGGCACATTTATTTATGAAAATAAAGAAAAATAGGAGAGAAGGAAGGTAAAGGGTCACAAGTTTCATGTGAGGAGGAAAATGAAGGGAAATAATGGAAAATGAATAAAATGGAGGCCTCATTCATAAAAATACTTATGAGGATTAGTTCACAAGCTTAGTTAGTGTTAAGCTCTTGGCCATGTCGAGATAGAAGCTCTTTTATTATTATCTCTCTCTCTCTCACTCTTGGTTACTTAGAGATTCCTTGGAGAACTCTAGTTTTAGATTAAGGAAGGAAAATCAAGGAAAGGAAAGGAAAGGAAAGTGAGGATCAAGGAATAAGAGAAGGATCAAGTAGCTTTATCAAGAATACCTATAGGTAGCCTTCTGCATCTGTGATTTCGTAGCTGGTTTGGGCATGCATGGCCTTGCATTTTGGTTTATGGTTCTCTTGACGTCAGCGGCATGGTTTTGTCGGGTTATGACCATGGCTTTCAGCCAAGCCTTGCCTTTTTCTAGATTCCATGGTGTGTTACAATGTTTATCTTGATTTTGAGCTTTGGTTTGCCAAATGTATTTCAGAATCCAGGGCAGAGGTCATCTCAAGGTTCATTCCGGAAGGCCTAGGAATCCCTTGACCAATTTTGGCGGGATACATGTTAAATCCTAAGGGAAAAGTCTCCATTTAGGGCCTAGTGATCTGTGATTGGATTGTAGAAAAACCTGAGAGACAAGGAGACAAGAAATTCCTCAAGGATAGTGATGGATTCCGGATGGCATTGAATGTTTGGTTCAGTTGTGATCAGAGCACTCGTTTCGGTGTGTTCACAGTTGGGTGAGGGTGGAGGTTGTTTAACCTTTTGTCTCCCTTAGTTTCTCTTGCATTGGTTGTTCTATGAGATCCCACATTGATGGTTCGAATATGGAACAAGGGTGACTGGCTGAAAGAGAGATTTGGTTCAGCTATGTTTACAACTGGGTGGTACATGGAAGTCATTAACCTAGTCATATTTTCCTATGATTAATAAAAGCTAAGTTGTCTCACTTTTGCATTGATTTATATGTGGATTTAATGGTTGTCATATCTCTGATATTTATGTGGTTTCATGCTGGTTATAAGCATGGTTATATGACTCATTCATGTCATGGTTCTTTCATGCATTCACTTGTAAGTATTAAATAGATGGATGCAATACCTAATTGATGATATAATAGTTCAATGGAGAATAATGTGATCCTTCTCGTTATGCTTCATAAGTTCTTTCAGTTATTTATGCATTATCTTATATCCTAGTCCTATAGGTTGTAATGATGCCAACTGTTTCATAGAATGTCAGTCCGGGTTGGGGATGCTTACGCCTAGTCTTGAGGTTTATTTTTAATTTATTCACATTTTTATCGTGTATTTGATGGATTATGAAGGTTGTAGCATGTTTTTGGTAGAGGCCAGCATTCTGGGTTAGAAGAGTCACTCAAATCTTCGGGTCACTAACATAGGTATACTAAGAAACATCCACACTGATTGGCACAGAGGCTTATGATAGTGACTTTGAGTTTTTTATCACTGTCTTGCCTATAGGATGAGAGCGATTTTGGGTTAGGAGGCTTAAAACATTAGTGGGACCGAGGGACAAGATGTCTAAGTGGCTGACATGTCTGATGGGTGTTTATTTTCTTATGTGGATGAATTCTTTTGATGAGTTCTGATGATTCCATAAATGATTAGAGTCTAGATTAGGGGCAAAAATTTACTCAAAAATCAAAGTGCTTAGAATCTCTCAAAACCTGAACAACCACATCCACCTGACAATATGATTCTAATGTAACTTGTTTCACTCAAAATTGAGGTCATATTAGAAAAATATCATGGTCTATCCACTTTTCCAAACAAAGGATTTAAAAAAAAAATACAGTCACTATACAGTTAGCAATCCATAATGCTGATGTGGTAGTTGAGTCTGTAGCTGAAATGTTTGGTCAACGGGCAGTGAGGTCATGCCACGTGGCACATTTTGGTTGTTCTAAATTTTGATGATTTGGCTTTATTTCATTGGACATGGGAGTACCAATGAGAAGGAGACATGTGGTAAGCCCAGAGGCTGCCACGTGTCCCTCCCCAATGGCCTATTAGAATAGGCATGCAGTGTAGAAGTTTATTGGTAGGTCGGGGAATCAAACCTGCGATGTCGCTCACAGAAGACCAATGCTCCACTGTTATGTCACAGGCATGTTACTTAACGTATGGTGGGCGAAAATTAAATTTAAAGTTTAAGCATTGATAGTTTGGGTGAAGAGAGCGCTAGCCCTATGGGCTAGCCACTTGCCATGTGACCAACTTCAAAAACCAAAGGCCATCGCTAATTCCAACCACGCGGATTAATGCTATAAGTGGAGGCTAATGCTAATTAAATGATGATTATCACTTAATTAAGTGCATGTTTAACTTGTAAGTGGTTTTGGCAGGTTCGACAAATCTTGCGCTAACTCCAAATTTGGTGGGGCTAACTGGATTTCGACCAATTTTGGCTTAGAAAGATTCATTCTTAGATTATTTTGATGCTCTGAACACAATGGAATAGGTTGTAGAGGCAGGAAGGCACCTTTGTACATGATTTTTCTACATTGAAGTTTAAGGAAGCCTAGGGCCACCAGGAGAGGAGATCAAGTCTAGATCAATTGAAGTCTAATTATAGAGCTTGGAAGGTAACTTTTTGGGTTTTTGGGTCTTTTGAATCCAATGGAGCAAGTTGCAAAGCCATTGGAGCACTGTAGGTGCAAGTAATCAAATAATTGACCATTAGTCCAAAGAGGGCCTAGTCATTGAAGCAGGTCCAAGGAGATGTAGCCAAGGAGGTGTGAACTCCTCTATCAATTTTGTGTTACCAATTTACTAATTAATCTCATAAGTTAGTCATAAAAGACACTCAATAATTGACACATAAACCTTCCAATTTTGGTTAATTTTAGATGATCTTAAACACGTTTTAAATTCCAAATGAGGGAGCTTTCATATCATTAAAAATTTTGCCCAAAATTTCAGATCAAGTTGGTATCAGAGCACTGTTAGTTCATTTTAACCCTAAGATAGTTCGCCAAGGTTAGCTAGAAAATTAGCTATTGGTTTTGTATTTGTGCAAGGAGAATTTAACCGTGTGAAATTTTATGTTTGTAAGCTAAAGAAATGAGATGGTCTGAGATGCTTCTTTGTTGAAAAAAGTTTTGAAGTTTTGTGAAGGATTTTGATGCATTACAAGTGTGATGGAAGCTTCCACAAGTGATGTTTCTAATTCATCTTCCTTAACAAGACTATTTGATATAGAGATGTTGCAAGAGCTTATCATCATGGTAGATATGGTGCAAGAGATGAATGGAGATAGGAAGGAGGAAAATATTCTTCAAAAGGAGTTGATGGCCATGAAGGAGGAGAAGCAAGATCTTCTTTAAAAGATGCATGAGATGGAGATTCAACTCCATGATGCCAAGGAAACCCTAGACAAGTATGTGCATGAAAATGAGGTATGTAATTCAAGTTTATCTTCAATTTCCTCTCAAAATGAATGTTTTGGTGCTTTTGAAAGACACACTAGAAAAATAGGGTCCAAATTATCGATGAAGATGAGCTATGAAGGTAAAGGGTTAGGAAAACATGCACTAGGCATAGTTGAGCCAATTTTTATTAAGGAAAGGCCTAGGTATTTGGGTCTTGGTTATGGATAACATGATGGGGAATGCTCCAAAGGTGAGGAAGCACATGAAGATGTTCCAAAAAGGAATTTCATTACATGTTCATTACCTCAAGTTTGTGAAGTTTGTGTTCATGAGGCATGCAAAAGTTTTAAACCCATTTTGCAAGAAGATGCTCATAAGCATCCAAATAGTGGAAATGGCAAACAAGAGGATGTTGAAACAACTTAGGTCATTGAAACCAGTGTTGGTATTTTGAAGGGAGCCACTAAATCATCAAATTTACCTCCTCAAAGAAGGCCAAAAAGGTGAATCTTCAAGGTATAAATACGCGTTTAATCAAGTTTGTTTCGATTATGATAAACATGGTAAATCTTTAGATAAAATTTGGAGAAAATTTACACGATCCTTTGGTTGTTTGAATAACCATATTGTTTCGAGGTGTTGGAAGATAATAAAAATAAATAGCAAACTTTCAAAACAAAAGAGACAAAAAGCCAAAGGTCCATTGGATAATGGAAACCATGTTGGTCAAGATGATACACATGATGAAGTGTAGCTGAAAGAAGCTCCATTTAAATGCTTTGGAAAGAGATGGTTATATTTCTTAAACAATTAAGTACTTTCATTTCTTTTGATGATTGATGTAAATCTTGCATTATTGATGCATTTCCTTGTTATTTGGATGCATTTCTTTTCTCCTGAAACTATGTCGCCTATTGCATGAAGAAAGATGTTGGAAAAGTAGATTTATTTTGACTCACTTAGATGCAGAAAAGATGACAATTTGCAATTACAAATTTGCATGCATGTTGCGTTCATGAGCTTTCATGTTTACGCCAGGAAGGTGTCCAAAAGTGGAGTATGTTGACTCACTTTATTGTAAAAAATTTGGTCATTTCAGCTCTTTAATTACCCATACATACCAATGGTATTCTTTTAATTATGATTCTGCTTGTGAGAGAGTTGAGAATGATATCACGTTCTATCTACTTTGCTAGACAAAGGAATTTTGAAAGAAAAAATACAGTCATTGCATAGTCAGTAGTCCATACTGCTAAAGTGGCAGGTGACTGTGCAGGTCAAAGGCTTGGTCAATGGCCAGTGAGGGCATGCCAAGCTGAATGTTCTGGTTGGTCTACAGTTTGATGATTTGGATTTATTTCATTGGATAGGGGAGGACCAATGTTAAGGAGACATGTTGCAAGCCTGGAGTTCACCACGGGTCCCTCCCCAATGGCCTATTAGAATCGGAACACAGTGCAAAATTTTATAGGAAGAACAGGGAATCGAACCCACGACCTCAACTACATAAGACCAATGATCCACCGTTATACTGCCACAATGTTACTTAACATATTGTGGGTGAAAATTCAATTTAAATTTTAAGTGTCGGTGGTTCGAGGAAAGAGAGGGCTAGCCCCCTCCCATGTGACCAACCTCAAATATCGGAGGCCAATGCTAATGCTAACCGCACAGATTAATGCGCTAAGTGGAGGTTAATGATAATAAAACCATGATTATTACTTAATTAAATGCGGGTTTAACTTATTGATGATTTTGGTGGGTCTGACAAATCCAGTGCTAACTCCAAATTTGGTGTGGTTAAATCAATTATCTCCAATTTTAGTTGCGTTTTCCTAGGAAAAACAGAAGATACCATAACTTCTTCTATTTTCGGCCAATTTTGGCATATAAAGAGTCATTCATACATTATTCGGATGCTTTGAACATAATCAAATAGGTTGAAGAGGTAGAGAGGCACTCCTATGCGTTATTTTTCTATGTTGAAGTTTAAGGAAGCCTAGGGCCACCACGAGAGGAGGTGAAGCCTATATCAGCTGAAGTCTAATTGTAGAGATTGGAAGGTCATTTTTCGGGTTTTTGGGTCTTATGAATCCAATAGAGTAGGTTGAAAATCCATTGGATCACTGTAGGTTCATGTAGTTAGAGAATTGTCAATTAATCCAAAGATGGCCTAGCCAATGAAGCAGGTCCAAGCAGATGTAGCCCAGGAGGGGTGAAATGCTTTTTCAGCTTTGTGTTATGAGTATTTTTCTTATTCCTCTTCATTTTACTTGTTGTATATGTGTTTAAAACAACTAATTAATCTCATAAATTACTCATAAAATACACTCAATACTTGACACATAATCCTTCAAATTTTGGTTAATTTGAGATGATCCTAAACACTTTTTAAATTACTGATGAGGGAGCTTGCATAACATTAACAAGTTTTCCCAACATTTCAAAACGATTACCTTAATGTCACCAAGGAGATTGAATCCCTTATAATAGCCTCTCTCATCACATGTTTTCCTGACTGGTTGGCTACTTATGTGGACCTACGAGGAGGGGGTGGTACAGATTAGTTGTGATTTGTTCTATAAAGTTTATTGTAAGTATGGAATTAAACAAAAATTTTATTGATTTATTGGGGAGAGGTATTGTACAACCTAGTATGAGGGTGATGTGTAAGCAAGTGTTTTCTCAACATAAATTTGGCACTTGTACAATAAATAAATGTAATAAAAATAATTTTCTCCAAGCATATAATCCCTAGAGGTGAAAACCTTCGGTATAACTTGAGGAAAGGTTTGTACCTCATTGTATTTGATACCACTTAGTGCATGATTTATTCATAATTATTTGGATCTAGGATACTTCTAGTTGAGGCCATTGATGTCACATTTTTTTTTTATTATATGTATATGTTTGATGTAATACCCCTCCATTTTCTATGTTAGTAATTTACTGCTATTAGACATGGACTATATTTTTGACTGGATGGCTAGGAAGACCATATTAGACTTGTGAATAATGTGATCTATAAAACTCTTGGTGATGTAATTAATAGATTATTAATAATAAATAAAACTTTGGAAATTACTCAGGAATGAAGCACTAGAGTTAGAAGATTATTTCCAAGTTCGAAACAATTATTACTAGTTAAATTCAAGATAATATTCCTTTTAATAGCTCCTAAAAATCACTATAAGGAAATACATATGCTTTAATATTATGGGAGAGAAATATCTATTAAATCACTTAGTTGTAGAAAGATATTAAGTTGGGTGAAACAAACCATTGCGGGAGATAAATATAGGATTTAAGGAAAATGGACAAGAACCTTTTTTGAAAAAAATAAGTCTAAGTGGGTGGATTGGCAAACCCAGAAAGTAGGACACTGCTAAAATATGCTATGGAAGGAAAAACTTATAGAAACACACACCGCTTAAGAATCAAAGGGTTGTTGACTCCATTGTCGAACATGTCTTAGCTCGGGGGGAACTAGTGGAAGCAGTTTAGGGTCAGGAGGAACATGTTTCATTCTTGAGAAATTTCTAGCAGCCCCTGTGGTTAGAACCCTAGTTATAACTTCTTGTAATTAATAGGAAAATTAATTCATTTTACCTACCTATATGTCTGTTTTTATTAATGCTTTTGTCTAAGAACTAGTCATTTTGTAATGATATCAATGGATGTATGGACGAATAATAATTTAATGTCATATTCTCAATATTCATGTTCTTGAATATGTTGTTAGGATTGGTACACAAGTCTCACCATGCGAGTATCAAAAACAAAAACTCGAGTTGGAAATTATATACTAGTTGTGAAATGTATTAGACATACTAGCATATACAATTATGGAGAAATATTAAATTTATATATATATATTGAAAGGAATCAACAAGTTTGGACACAATTATAATCTGGATTTATGCCTAATATCATATAATAGATGCATAGATAGGGATAAGTCAGTCCTATGTGAGCACGAAAAATTTTCCTCAACAGTCTAGATGAAGTCACACCGCTATTTTTTAGATCAGAAATAAAGAACTTCTCACTCAAGATACAACAAGGTAATTTCTTTAATTCTTTTATTAATGGGTACACCTTATGGACAATCGAATGTGTTCCTGAAATTAGAAAAAATGGTGATAGGAGAAGAATTTATATAATGGGAAAAGGAATGAAAACATAATTGATAAATACCATGAGTAAAATTGGGAATAAAGAAACTCTAGGTAAAAAGGATCTAATAAGAGTGTCAATTGACATTGAGTAGCAGGAGGTATGCTAGTTTACCAGAACTCTATGCTAGGCAAGTGGGGTTTAAAATAAAAGTAGATTCAATTATATTGTTCCTAGTACTTGAGAAAAAAAAAATTAAAGAAGTGAAGACATGATGGTTGATACTATCATAAAGGGCGGATGGTAAGCCTATGTGTGGAAGCAGTAAAACTAACACCATAGATAGTTAATTGGTGGCATATTACCTCAAATATATATCTTAAATTCACAATAATTATGCCCACAACTACCAACATTTACCTAATTATAAATTAGATATATTATGTAGATACCAGAGGACAGAGGAGAAATAAGTGTGACAACGAATAACAATTAATAGGATAGTAACATGCATAAAATAAATCAACTGCTCATATAACAAATAGTCCAGCTATTGCGGAACTATCAGAAAAGTGAACACATATATATCGTAAATTCATTACTAAGATCAAACATCTTGTTTAATAAAGGAGAATTTTAAACTCTACAAGAAAATTGAAGCCTCGATACATATAAAGTCCTTTAAGGAAGTCAAACCAGGGTTTTGGTGAATAACCAATATTCGTGATATATATAACCTAGAAATTTACAATTTTTGGTCTCGCCTTGAGATTATACTCAATGGATTGTAACATAAAATTATAAAGACAACTGAAATCAAAGTAGTCATTTTGGGGGTGTTCATCTGCGGGAAGAAAAATTTAATTACAAGTCCAACTACGAAGTTTAAACAAAATTAATATGGTGACAACTGTATTGTTAAAAAAATTGTGATACAATTTAGGAAGAGGTAAAATACTTGCCAAGAAATTTCATCTGAGTTAGGCTCAAAATTAAATATTTAAGGAAGAAACAAAATATAGACTATTTCTCTTAAATTGTAACAGAGACTAAAGGAGTTTAAATAGAAAAATTTGACTCCTGGATATGCAACAACGTGTCTCTGTAAATTTCGCAAACTGAATTTAGGAAGTAAATAATTCGAACCAGAAAGCCTATATAACTTCTATAGTAGAATAAAGAAAAAAGAGTGTCACTTACCCTATCCACAAAAGAATATTTAAAAAGTATAGCGTGAAAAATAACACTTTCTGAAAAACTAGGGTCACAAGAATTAGAGCGTAAAAGATAAAAACAAGAAAATGAACATGAGAACAAGGATCCATGTGAGATTCATAGGGTTTCACCTAAATAAATAATGATATAGTTAAAAAGAGAAAAACTACAATCATAAGGATTCTTGTGTGTAATTCAACATGTTATATGGACAATTAGGATTTCTACTAAACTAATATGACAAATAGGTAATGTGATTATGTATTGGTTAGTTTAGTAAAGGAAACATGGAATACAAAGTCAACCAGGGAAGCTAGTGTCATATACCTATTAGCACAGAATTATTTAGGAATGGAAACTATTATTAAGGACCATAATGTTAGGATTCTTTATAAGAAAATGTTGTCTAGCTATGTCACCTTCGAAAATTATGGTTTCAAAGGTTATGAAGTTGTATAACATGTAACTAATTGAGAAAAATGAAGATTAAGTTTAGTTTGAAGTCAAAGGGTTACAAAAGGAGAAGGAGCTTTTAGAATATGGATTTTGTATCATTCATAATATATATATATCTATATAATATATATAATAATATATATATATATATATATATAATATATATATATATAGATAGATATATATATATATATATATATATATATATATATATATATATATAAAGTCATTAAGAAGAACTAGCCTTTTGAGCATTAGGAACTAATTAAAGGATATAAGCATAACATGTAAAATTTGATTAAGGATAATTCCACAAGAGATATAGATTCCTATTTTTGACTAAAATTAAGGAAATTCCTATGAGACAAACATCTACGTTTTGCTTAGGAAAAACTAAATAAACTAGGTTTCGATCAAGTAGAGTTACATAAATAGGATAGTAGCTAGGTTCGTAGCATGAAAAGTTATACCTCTAACATTGAGTGGATATTAATTCACTATAGTATAATAGTCCAGGTAAGTTCACCATAATATATGAATTACTAAATCATGGAATAGGGTAGCCCATAATCAGAGGGTTGTATCAACTTGAAGTACATGCGCACACACACAAACACACATAAAGAAATACATTGATAATAAAAGTGAATTTGTATACTAAAATAAAAATGAAACTATAATCCTATAAAAAATTATAGGAGTTTCAGTATTGTGTATAAGATAATTTAACCAATTAATGAAGCTCACAAGTAATTAAGGAACCTGCAGATGATATGCATGCCAAATATTATCAATCCATTTATTGGTTTTCGTAAAATGTTTGATTCCAATGTGCTTGAACAGGTACCATCAACCAACTCAAATGCCATGTAAAAATAATTAAAGAGGGTCATAAGAGAGCCTAAAGTAAATCATCAAAGAATTATATAGGCATGCCTTTGAGTACCATAAAATAAATACATAAACTCCAGTCTAGGCAGTGTGAATATTCTAAGAAGGAAACATGTTGTTTCAACAAAAATACGTAGTGCACCCAAGTTATGGGTAGGAAGATCCAAGTATGAGTTTAAGGTTTCTTATTAGCTAGGCGAGAATTCAAATAGGGTCATCGACAAGCCATCCCATAGTTATGACTTCAATGTGATTGGGAAATAAAATTCTTGTTAGTAAAGAAAAAGAAACTTTGCAATAATTGTTAAAAATAGTAATACCTTTTCCAAAACAATAGGGTAAAAAGAGTGTTAAAATGCTTGTAAGGGGTTTCCAATGGGGCAACCTAGTATCATCTACGCGAATGAAAAAAATCAATAGAAATGATCAAGTTGCATAACAACACCTATGAAAGAAAAGTGAAGGAATCGCCACAAATGCAAGAGTAAATATCATTAGAATGTAATCCTAATGGAAAAATGATAGAGTAAAATTGATCACGGGGTGACCAATCCCTTGTGAGGTATACTAGAAGCACCAGCTCCCGACTAGGCTTCTAGACTGCTACAAGCTGAATACCCTTGTAACACTCACGTCAACAAGCGACAAAACTTTTTTTAGAAAGGAAACCCTCTCCATAAGCTTTGTTCGATACATTTTTCATACCCCTTTTTCCTACAATTTTTTTTTTCTATTTTTACCATTGGTGGATTTCTACACATGTATAAATATTTCTATGTTACTGACTTTAGTTATCAATTACAAATTTTCGCTGTGAAATTGATTTTGTCATTCTGTCCATTATCTATACTCCATGTGGCGTCTAGCCCTATCTGGTATTCCTAGGACTAATTTGTATTTATGCATTACATAAAAATTCTCATGATCAATAGTGTAAGGCCAATCTAATGGCTAGAAAAGTTACTAATGAGCGCGCATTATAATTAGATTATGTTATTCTTATAAGTATCCCTTTTTTTATTCCTCATACCTAATGTTATAATATGAGCACTACCTATGTTTTGGGAATTCCCAGATGGTATTAATATAGATCAATGATCAATCGTTATTCAAATTTATTTTACATATCCATTTCATATATTACATGACACATTTAACTTAACTTCATGGTCTTTATATATAAATACAATATTTTTTGGTTATCCTGGGGTTTATTCCAAGCTTGTGTTATTGTATACATACATTCGTGTTGATTTTAATATGGAGTCCTTCTTGGTTTCTCCACGCATCTATTCATTTGTGTGCTTTGACTAACAAAAGATAGCCATTAGCAATGGACGGTGGCAACCTCCTCGATATGGTTGAATGGTGGTGATTTTTTTAACTAACCCTATCCCATTTTCATTGTAATTTTGGTAATTGGAGTTCATTTGGTATTTCTGCAAAACAATGGCATCGATTTGGTGTTGTCTTACATGAGTTCTTCTTTTATCTACTTACTGTGTCTAACATAATTTAGCTAGGGTTCTTAAGCACAAAACTAATTAAACAGTGGAGGTTTTAGCTTTGTTAATTTTGTAACCTTTCACTCCGTATTTACAATGTTTTGAATTGGAATCTTTTCATCTTACATGCTCAACAGTATTCATAGTCTCATATTTTTTTTTCTTTTCTGCTCTTTGTTTTTTTGACACGGTGAAACCCTGACATTTTTTGGTGGGGTTCTACCCTTGTTTTGTGAATGTAGTGGTGTTCCCACTTTAATCGTAGAATTTTTATGACTAGTCATATATTATTTCTCTTCCTTAACCATTTAAATATGATTCAAGAATTTTTACGAATTGGGTTCTAATATTTATTATAGGTGAAACCCTCCACAGTTTAATCACTCACTTTCACCGTGTGTTTAGGTGTTTCATTTATAATTTTGGTTTGAGGGCATTCCTTATAAATCCATTAAATGTGTTAATCAAAAGAATAGTGTAACCTAATTGTATTGTCCTTTTACTATTGATTATTGTAGATATCGCTGTCTATGTAATGTATTTAGATGAATCTATAAGGAAGAGCTCTTTTATTTCATTTTTTTCTTCAAGGCTTTGATTCCAGTTGTCTCGGTCAATTTTCATGTGAGTAACTTCACTCTCTATTACTTCCCAGACGTTGGAATTAGGGTAAGACTCTACTTTATTTCTACTTCATAATTTTGTTGGTTTATGGATTATTTCCTTCTTGTTAATTTTACTGATGGAAAAAATTATAGAGGAAAACTATTGCACATGCCAATAACCTCTTACATTTGAATACTTCATTTCTTTATAAATTTTAAAGTATCATTTTTGAAGTTTATCCTTCATTATTTTTATTTTCCATATCTAAACTCAACGTTATCAATTCCTCACGGTACTTTTTCTTCTTGGAGCGTATATTTTTGTTGGGGATTTTGATAACAAATTTGGTTTTTTTTTTTTTACTTCTTCTCATTGAACCACATACTAATTTCATCTCCAACTTCCAGGTTGGAATATTCACTTCCACTATGCTGATTTGTAGTTTCACGCATGTAGATTTGATGTATTGGTTCTGAGGTGTCTATATAATTTTATTATAGCAAGAATCCCCAGTTTATTTTCTCAGGAAACACTAAGGAGCTAAAGCTATAAATGACACACTTTTCATAATATTAAGGGTAATATTTTTATAATAACCATTCCTTCTAAAATTTTACGAACTAATAATCCATATGACCGAGCATCTTCCTCAGTAGTTCGTTTAATTTTATGAGTTTGTAAAATTTTAGGACCAAGCATGTTCTTCCCTCTCATAAATTGTTGATACCAGCTCCCCCGAGCTAATATGTCTTGCCTTTGATAATTAACAACCTCATTAATTCCTGAGTGGTTTGTTTATAATTTTCGTTCCTAACAGATTTTAGCAATGTCCCTCTTTTAGGTTTGCCAACCCATTTGACTAGGCCTTTTATTTTTTTCAAAAAATATTGTTTCCTTTTTCTTTAAAACTTGTATTTTTCTCCCAGGATACTTTATTACACTCAGACTTAGTATGATTCTCCAACTAAGTGATTTAATATGACCTTTCTCTCCATCAAATTAAATCAATTTTTTTTTCTTTTCCTTCGCTGAGGGATTTTTAGGAGAGTTTAAGGGAAGATTCATCTTGGATTTAACCAGCAAAAACCACTTCAAAAGTGGCAAGAAATATTCTAACTCTAGTGCTCTTTTCCTAAGTAGTTTACAACATTTTTTCTATTATTAATAATTAATTGATTACATAACAATAAATAAATCGATCAAATCATCTCAAAAGTTTCAACATTACATCCCTAGTGATGTTGGATGTCCATGTCCTTTCCTTTTGTAACAGTGATGGAAAGGCCTCCCACATTTTCTCTTCCATCTCCTAGGTGGCCTCGTTGAGTGTAAATTGTTTACAATGCACATTAACCTAAGTAATGGGTCGATTCCAGAGCAAGATCTACCTCCAATCTAATATGTGAAGTGGCTCTAGTTTGAAATATACTTCTGGTTCCAACCATATCAATTTCCAACCAATTATATGAGAATTATGATGGACATATTATTTTTAGAAACATACATGAAAAACATTGTGTACTTTTATGTGGCTGGGAAATGCCAACTGATATGCTACTGGTCCAACCCTGTCTAAAAGTTTGAAATGCCAACATGACCATGGAGCTAATTTAGCATAGGTCCCTATCCTCAAGGTGAATTTCCCTGGTTTAAATATTATGTATAGATGCTCTTTGATCTTAAATTCCATATGGGTTCTTCTTTGGTCAGCATAACTTTTTCATCTCCCCTGTGTAATTTTTATGTTCTACCTATTTTTTTGCACTATTTATTCCATTTCCTAGAATACATATGGTCCCAAGATGAGCCTATATTCAGGCTAACTCTAGCTAAAAGGTGTGTGGCATTTCCTTGCATACAATATTTCAAAGGGACTCCTCTTTATAGAGGCTTCATAATTGTTGTTAAATGAAAATTCTTCTAGCTATTGGAAATATTCCAACTTCGTAGGTTTGTCCCTAACATGCATTCTTAACATGTACTCTAGAATTTTAATGGTCCTCTCTATTTACCCATCAGTTTGGGGGTGATAAGTTGTACTGAAATTAAGCTAAGCACCCATCCATCTAAACAAAGCCTTCTAAAATTTGGAAGTGAATTTAGCATCCCTGTCAGATATTGCCATTTTTTGTACCACATGCAATCAAAAAATCTTCTTCATAAAAATGTTTGGAAATTGAGTTCTCCCAAATTTAGACTTTACGGGTATTAAGTGTGTTGCATTTATTAATTTTTTTGTAACCACCATGAAATAATAATGTTGTCATCTTGTTCTTGGACGTCCTATAATAAAATATAATTAAATGAATTCCCATCTCAATTCTGAAATGCATAGTGGATTTAATAGTCCAACTAGGTGTTGTTCTACCTTCACCTGCTGAAAGTTTAGACATTTGGAAAAATATTCTGCTACTTCATTTTCATACCAGGCCAATAAAACTCATTTCTTAGTTAATTTATCATGTTTTTATAACTATGGTGTCCAAATTATGGTTTGTTTTGATGCTAATTCAATATCAACTCTTTTAAAGCACTTGCATTTGGAATGTACAATCTATTTCTATAAGTTCACAATTTTCTTGAATTGTCATCATTTCCCGAAACTTCTATTTGTTACAATTTTTTGTAAATTTCCTGATAAATTTGATCCTCCTGTATTGAATTCATGATATTCTCAAAAAAACTATAATGGCGCCTCTAACAAAAGTTTCCATATGTGAATTTGTTCTTCTACTTAAAGCATCTTGTAGTTTATCTTCTTTACCCTTAATATGTTTAATATCAAATTCAAATTCACTGAGAAATCTATCCACCTAGATTGTCTAACATTAAGATATATCTCGTTGAAAATATATTGTAGTTAATGTGATCTATCATCAATGTTAACTTTTTAGCCAACAAGTACTGTCTCCACATTTTTAATGTTAATCTCTTCTGTAACAACATCCTTAAAGTCTGTAATAATTGGAAATTTATCTATGTTTTGGTTTTTTGTTTTCTGATCATTTGCTTCAACACTCACAACAAATAGTTGACACCCTCTTCTGGAACTCTCTTTCAGTTGCAATGCTGAAATATTTCTAACACAAATTGGTTTTGGATTTCCTTTTATTAATTTGATTTTTTCTTCTTGATTTACACAACTCACTATTTTCTCTAAGCAGCTTATTACCAATTTGTGTTTTCCCATCCAATCCATACCTATTAACACAACATATGAACCTAAAGGAAGTATATTTTAGTTAACTTCAGTGGGATATCCATTTAAATCTATGTGACATTGTTTTGCATGGCTAGTTACCTTCCTTTTTGTGTTAGTTTCTAACTATACCAACCTTGCGTTCCTAAACTTTTATGTGTTTAACTTAAATTTTTCTTTAATTTGATGATTAATATAACTAAGAGTAGGCCCTCGGTCAATTAAGACATAGACAAGATGGTTCAAAATAGTACCTTCAATCTTGATAATAGTGGATTGGTGATCGACTTATCTATTTGTGAGCGCTGCACTTATCTTCATGATATTCCTTGCAATATTATTTACTATTTCTGCATAATTTATTGCTTATATGTTTTGAAGATAACTAACTTCATGCAAACAATCACTTAACAAGTGAGGTTCTCCACAATCCTCACATTTCAAAGGTTCTCTTCTGTTGACCCCATCTGTCTTTTTATTATTTAGATCAACTGGTTTGGACCCAGTTTGAGATTGTGCATCCTGGGTTGAATTACCTCTTTTGAATTTCTTCCATTATTGGTCCCTTCCAAAAATTTTGAGATATGCAGATTTTTGTCTTTTTGTCACCACTGTAAATTTATTTTTGTCCTTATATTACCAAGATTTTCAGCTTTCTCCTCTAATTTTAAACTATTGATAACATAGTCTTTCTTTCCTAACTGCTTCATCCATTATTTTATTATTTTCAACCCTATCTTTTATTTATGAAATCGATAAGTAATTTAAAAGCCTTTGCACTTTGGCTTTCTCTTCCTTGATGTAGGGATCATAACACAAAAAATTGGTGAATTTAGACGAAAAACCGTCCATACTTAATTTTCCCAATATTAACTGATGAAGTTTCATTTCCTGATCATCATAGTATCATTCCATTAAATATCTAGACTTGATTTTTTCTTGAACACTTCCCAAGAAACTCTCTTTTCTTTCAACATGTGCACTATTTTGACCTCCTCCCAATTAAGAGTACCTTTCCCCTTTAGCTGATGAATGGTCAATCTAGCCTTAAAATTACTCTCATACGCATAACGTTGGCATTACTTTGAGATATTGAGAAGCCATGCTTCTGCATCCTCCTCCTTTTCACCATCAAAAGTAGGGGGTTTTATTTTTTTGAGCTCCCCTTGCAACTCTAATTTCTTCTTCCTTTTCTATTTCTTTAAATACGTTTTGTTTGATTCATCCCCACATTCAAACTTTTCTATTTTTATCTCAACAATTTTTATTTTCATGGTTCTATTTTTTCTCCATCTCCCATTGTCTCTACTCACTTGTGACTATATTTTTTAGTTAGATGTTTTACTATCCTTTATTGTTCTTCACTACCCTTTAACATCAATTCATGAATGGTTATGATGTGAGACAAATATTCATGTCAAATTCTCAGGATCTCTATAAATTGAGTTGTTGGTGGGTTATTTCCTCCTCCTAACTCCACATAGATTCCTTCTCCCTATACCTTAGATATATTAGAGCCATACACCATTCCTTCCAATAACTTTTCTAAATGTAGCATTAAGCATGTTATTTTCTTAATTCTTGGGATTAACAATTTCAAAATTTAAGAAAAGATAAAAAAATCGAGAACAGTGAATGAGCACGAGATTTTTGCACCACTTGTTTACAACCAAAGGCCCTCATTCACTACACGCAAACAATTGGCTTCAAATTTATTTAGAGATTTCCAAATTCATAACTATATATCAAATTTTAGCATCATGGAGATCCATCAAAATTTAATTATGGTTCAATGGTTAGGGTAGCAATCGTATCACCATCGCTCAAAAACTGATTTAAATAAATCTTCGGCCTTTTCTAAAGATGAGGGGGGTTCGAATCTACCATAAAAGTGGATTCTAGAGATCGTTTAAATTATATTTTTTTGTCACCTCTGCATCCTGCTGAAGGGGGTTTTTGTAGAGAGTCTTTGGGAATTACGCTAGTGTAATTATTTAGTATATTTTATGAGAAATGGAGAGGTTTTGGAGTTGTGATAAGGAGTGTGGATGCACCATATTAATTTTATTTCTTGTAATGGTTCAAGGCTTCAAATGGAATGAATGTATGAAGGTATTGGAGTGAATAATACTCAATTTTTATTTCTTAGCACTACCATATTTGAGTTGTGAATTTAATATTATTTTTCCTTTTTTATTTTATTCTAGATTAAATTCTGGAAGGGGGTCTCTGGTGAATGCATTAACACCAAATATATTATTTAATATAAGCTCAACCATTCCAAATAAATGATCCAAGTAAGCTTTCATTAATATGAATAGTTTCTTAAACTAGCTTCATATCAATCGGGTTTGTGTTGTTCAAATCGTATACATGCCTTCCATATGGTAACCTCAGTTAATACTATAATTTTTCATGAATTAAGTCAGAATCAGTTGAAATTTATTTCAATCTTACCCTAAGAGAATATGCATGAGTTTCTTGAATCCAAGATCAAATTATTAAAATGTGTTTCATTATTTTAGCATGAATGTGTCAATTGTAGGTTGTTATCAGTGAGGCTTTTAACTTGGTCAGAATCTATACTAGTGGGTTCTCTCACTATGACTGAGACACAAAGGAAAAAAGCCTTCTCATGTTTATTCTTGACAACTATTGCGGGTTTTTTAAGTCAAACCTGAATTTTTTAACTTGGGTTATTAATGCAACCTCAATCAATGCCACTTGGTTCTTTGAATTTAAGCTCAAGTCAGAAGTTAAGAACATGAGATTTTTTCAGAAAATCTGATTCAATACAAAAAAAATTCTTTGAATTTAAGCTGATGTCAGAAGTTAAGAACATGAGATTTTTTCAGAAAATTTGAGTCAATACAATTAGCTTCTTTGAAAACAACCTTAAAACTAAGCCTGTATCAATAGCTATGGTTTCCTTCATCTGACCTAAATCATTCATAATGTGAACAAAATTCTTAACCTTAGGTTGTCTAGCACTTCTACTGATTTCTTATAATTGAAGTAAAATTGAGTATGTTTAATAGAAGCTTGTGTGAGAAATTGTGATTCTCAGAATCTATGTTGCTACTAAAAATGTCCTTGAATATGATTTTTTCCCTACATCAGAATGATCTAAATTTATTTTTTGAATAGGTACACCCAACATTTTCTGAAGAAGAAGAAATGGTCCCTTGCAAATCGATCAATTATCACAAACTCTCTTTTCAATCAAGTAAACTGATTGCACAAAATTCCAGATTTCCATCAAGAATAGAAATACAACTCCTATTGTTGCAAAAAGAAAAGCTAAGAAGCAAATATGATATTTATTATGTGAAAATTTCATATTCCTTTCATTCCAATAGTCATAGCGGGATGCACTTTCCCCATGAAGAAGAAATCACACGCAGGATTTTAGTAATTTGGTACTCAAAAGAGCTTGATTATAGTACTGTGATTTGTGAGTAAAATCAAGGGTTGAAGGGACAGCTACAGGCAATGCAGTGGAGATTGAGGGAATTGGAGAATGTTTGCAAAAAAATTCATTCTCAAATGTAAAGACTCACTAATGTCAAAATTAAAAACAACGTTAGCCATACCGCCATAGATTAGCAAATCTTTGTACACGATAAGGAATGAAAGAAATGTAATTCAATTTCAACATGAATGACTAATTCATCTTGTACCATAAATATAACATGCAGGAAACTGTTGGATTGGTTAAACAATGTATATTTGACAAAATTATTTTTTTAGAATATTCTTAGAGAGATACAATTGTCTTCAATTTCTCATGCAAGCATGGTTCCTCTAATCTAATATCTTAATGCTTAATTGATGTTTTCCTTTTGTTACATAGTGACATGTTAGTTAACCAAATGACACATGAAAAACAGGCTACAACAGGAGAATCAGTATCAACTACTTTTGTAGCACTGATATCTATATCTGTTCTATTTCTCCTTAAAGGATTCCTGTTGTTTCGATTGAAGGGTTCAATATATTGTTGCAGGGTTGAACATGTTTACACATCATTTCACTATGAAAATATATACACATGGATCCACTAGACCCCTTCCACACATGCGCACAGATCTACCACAATCTTTATCAAATTATTCACAGCGAAGAATGATGCTCTTCGGCCCAGAATGCATACTCAACATTAATTCCTTGATGCCCCTTTTTCTTTTTTATGTTTTGAACATAATTTCTGTATTAAATTTGAAAAGATTGAAAAAAGGACAATAGCCATTCTAGGAAAGAGGAAAAAAAAGGGAAAGTCATAGTTGTAAGATTGAAATTGGGGAAGCTTATATCAGTATATTAGAATGCTGGATTTGAGATTTGAAATCCAATGTATGTTAGAGATTTTAATTTTTCAATGGATTCCATCACCAGTTTTTGGTCCTTAATGGTGATCATAGCAGGCTTTTGGAACTTGGTCCCTCCCTAGATGCTGGAAATGGTGAGGAGATCATTGGAATCATGGCAGGATAAATGCAATGCTTACAAGTTTTTGAGGATTCCTTGGTGCTATGGCTATGATGGGGTGTAGGAGAATGAATTATATAATAATGTCAGTACCTAATTCAGTACCCTGAGAGGTTATGTGGATACTCATTATGCTAATTTTTATAGTGCTAACAATTCGAATGATATGTTTATTTCATTAGAGGAAGGTCATAGTGTGGAGTGTGGAGGACATGTTTTTAGGTATCAGGTTGTGGGGGATACATGAGGTGAAGAAGAAGGATAGTGAGGTGATCCATAAGAGGGATAAGGTTGTTGTTCTAAGACTCTATGTAGGTTGTTACAGAGGAAGTCGATCACAGGAAGAAAGAGCTCAAGCTATATAAAAACATAAAGGATTCATCTTTTGACTCGCCTTGTTGTGGTTTTACATATTTATCTATCGATTTTATATGTATCTATTATTTTGGTACAATTTCTCTTTCTTCTTCCTCTCAATTCAGTTGTTCTCTCCCCTGCTTTTGGTCTCACCTCTTTAAGACTTTTGTCTCTTCTTAAAGTTTATTTTATTCACCATAGTTACAAAAGGTGTAAGTAAGAGTGGGTTTCAACAAGTTTTGAAGCTTTGAGCAAGAAAATTTCATCAATCGAGGCACTTCTACTTTGATTTTCATATGGACTAGCTAACTGTAACACCTGAAATTCATATGTACACCTGAAATTGTGGTGGTTGCAATGATGAATTTCTTAGACAAAAACATCGAAAAAATTGTTATCATGGCCATCAATTGAGCAAGAGGCTTATGGGGAATTTGCATATGCACCTCTTTCTCAATAGAGGCCATGATAACAAATTTTCATGTTTGTTGTGGAACATGTTCATGGTTCCCACCACCATTTGTTAGATGGTGAGGAACAATGTACATAAGAATCTATGGTGTTATGGTCAACCTCCCATGTGCATATCAAAGGAGTTTGTTTCTATTCAGAATGTTTTCTTAATGAAAGATTCAATATGTATTGAATCTCACTTTGTACTTACATGTTTTTTAACTATGGTGGATAAAATGCACTGTAGGATGCCAAGAAAGAAAGAGAATAAATAAAAAATAAAGATATTCGACAAACTTAAACCATACTTTAAAGATATGAGACAGAAGGCGGAGGAAAGAGAAACCAAATATGGAGGAAGAAGGAAGAGAAGTTGTACCAAAATAATACTTACAATAAACTTGAAAGGTAAATAAGTAAAACCAGAACTCGATGAGTTAGCAAATGAAAGAGACTCCTAGTAGATTTCAATGATAATGAGCAAAAAAGTGAATCTTTTCTAAGAGCTCACAAGACACTCCTAGTATTCACATGGAAAAATTAGATATGTTGTGAAAAAGGAAGATGTGAGTCTAAAAGGATAGTAAAATATTCATGGTGATATCTTGAAAGATGCAGGAAAATTCTTTTCTACATAATGTATATTTGTATCCCTGTATTCATGTAACAAAAATTTTCAGCATGAAAATATATTCAAATATAAAAGGATTGAAGCTTTTATTGATGCCTAAAAAGTTATTGCAAACTGTAATATTAAACAAAAAAATCCTAGTATAAAGAGAAAGAAGGAAAATCTAATTTTTGATCTGAATTTCTTGCCAAGTAGAGGTAGAATTATACCAGAGGATAGTACTGAAGTTTTTATTGGTAAAGAAAAGATTATGACTAAATGTAAACTTGAAAGAACACATTTAAATATGAAGAGAAAGAACGGAAATATTTCATCATCATGATCTCAATTCTTTGCCTGTTCAGTTAGATGACAGTGGAGATATTATTGAAAATGTGAAGGATAGTAATAACTGGCTTGAGGCAGAGTAAGAGCTACAAATTCCTTCATATGAATAACCTAGAAAAGGATGTAGACTACCCTTGATTACTGGAGGAATCAAGATTCCTCATGAAAAAGGTTGTGATGTTCACTTTAACAGCAAAGTTTTGCGTCATTATGTTGTAGAGGCAACATTAGGAGCATTAGGTCTACCTACTTCTATTACTCTACCTACACTGTGAAATGTATCTAGCAAAATATTGCATGTCTCTGTATCTAGAGTGCACACTTCAAATTCGAGCTGATTAAAGTCCTTCAGAGGTTCATTAATATTACCATACTTACATAAAATATTTATAAATACACTGTAAATGTCATTATCTTCAATGTAATCCTTGTCAAGCAATAAGCTAACGATCATATATTCTTCATGCACCTGCTTCTTTAAACAAAAAGCATTTATCAAGACACTACAAGTATTGATATCAAATAAGAAAACTTATTTTAGCATTTCATGTAAAATATTTAATGATTCTAATATATGGCCTTTCATAGATAAGTCCTCAATTAAAGTCTTTCTTGTATCAAAGCTCATGCACCTCTCTATTTTTTACTACATGATCAAGGAATGTAGTTGCTTCATGCAACATGCCCTCTACATGTAACAAACTCTCTGTATAAAGGGCATTAAATACGTGTATAGATAGAAGTATCAGTGCATTTCCCACTTTGTACATTCCATCCAGGTGTTTTTAACAACAATCATTGTACCAACTATAGAATATTTATGAGAAACATTCAATATGTTGAACTCAAAATGCTTGCTTCTCAATCTGTCTATCTCATTTTCATTTTCCTCAATAAAGGATTCATTATAATATTCTCTATTGTAGTATACTACCCTGGGAAGTACAACCAAATTTGTTTTTTTAATCATCTAAGTCGGTAAGAAAAATTTTCCATATTCACAAATTTGTAGCCAAATCGCCAACCTAAATGGATGCATATCTGGAACATATTATTTCATCTCCAACATATCTATATTCTCATTCTTTCCATCAATATCTTCATGTTGACACTATATTTTACTTAGTGCAACTAGCATGTAGTTGCAAAGGCCTTCCACATACTAAGGTATTGTTGATGAGAGTATAAGAATATCCTTTGATTGAGCATTAATATTTCTTTCCCTTCCTCTCTCATATATCACATCCTCTCTCAAATACAGATTTTGTATACTAGTACTGCACCTTTAGATGGTTGTAGATTTTTTCTTTT
>APFE030792828.1:60769-114299 GCA_000404065.3 Pinus taeda
TTTTCTTAATGAAAGATTCAACATGTATTGAAACTCACTTTGTACTTACATGTTTTTTAACTATGGTGGATAAATGCACTATAGGATGCCAAGAAAGAAAGAGAACAAATAAAAAATAAAGATATTTTACAAACTTAAACCATACTTTAAAGAGATGAGAGGGAAGGTGGAGGAAAGAGAAACCAAATGTGGAGGGAGAAGGAAGAGAAGTTGTACCAAAATAACACTTACAATAAACTTGAAAGATAAAGAACTAAAACCAGAACTCGGCGAGTTAGCAAATGAAAGAGACTCCTAGTAGATTTCAATGATAATGAGCAAAAAAGTGAATGTTTTCTAAGAGATCACAAGGCACTCCTAGTATTCACATGGAAAAATTAGATATGTTGTGAAAAAGGAAGATGTGAGTCTAAAAGGATAGTAAAAGATTCGTGGTGATATCTCGAAAGATGCAGGAAAATTCTTTTCTAAATAATGTATATTTGTATCCCTGTATTCATGTAACAAAATTTTTCATCATGAAAATAGATTCAAATATAAAAGGATTGAAGCTTCTACTGATGCCTAAAAAGTTATAGCAAACTGTAATATTAAACAAAAAAATCCTAGTATAAAGAGAATGAAGGAAAATCTAATTTTTGATATGAATTTCTTGCCAAGTAGAGGTAGAATTATACCAGAGGATAGTACTGAATTTTTTGTTGGTAAAGAGAAGATTATGACTAAATGTAAACTTGAAAGAACACATTTAAATATGAAGAGAAAGGACGGAAATATTTCATCATCATGATCTCAATTCTTTGCCAGTTCAGTTAGATGATAGTGGAGATATTATTGAAAATGTGAAGGATAGTAATAACTCGCTTGAGGCAGAGTAAGAGCTACAAATTCCTTCATATGAATAACCTAGAAAAGGATGTAGGCTACCCTTGATTACTGGAGGAATCAAGATTCCTCATGAAAAAGGTTGTGTTGTTCACTTTGATAGCAAAATGTTGCGTCATTATGTTGTGGTGGCAACCTTAGGAGCATTAGGTCTACCTACTTCTATTACTCTACCTACACTGTGAAATGTATCTAGCAAAATATTGCATGTCTCTGTATCTGGAGCGCACACTTCAAATTCGAACTGATTAAAGCCCTTCAGAGGTTCATTAATATTACCATACTTACATAAAATATTTATAAATACACTATAAATGTCATTATCTGCAATGTAATCCTTGTCAAGCAATAAGCTAACGATCATATATTCTTCATGCACCTGCTTCCTTAAACAAAAAGCATTTGTCAAGACACTGTAAGTATTGATATCAAATAAGAAAACTTATTTTAGCATTTCATGTAAAATATTTAATGCTTCTAATATATGGCCTTTCATAGATAAGTCCTCAATTAAAGTCTTGCTTGTATCAAAGCTCATGCACCTCTCTATTTTTCACTACATGGTCAAGGAATGTAGTTGCTTCATGCAACATGCCCTCTACATGTAACAAACTCTCTGTATAAAGGGCATTAAATATGTGTATAGACAGAAATATCAGTGCATTTCCCACTTTGTACATTCCATCCAGGTGTTTTTAACAACAATCATTGTACCAACTATAGAATATTTTTGAGAAACATTCAATCTGTTGAACTCAAAATGCTTTCTTCTCAATATGTCTATATCATTTTCATTTTCCTCAATAAATGCTTCATTATAATATTCTCTATTATAGTATACTACCCTAGGAAGTACAACCAAATTTATTTTTTTAATCATCTAAGTCGGTAAGAAAAAATTTCCATATTCACAAATTTGTAGCCAAATGGCCAACCTAAATGGATGCATATCTAGAACATAGTCTTTCATCTCCAACATATTTATATTCTCATTCTTACAATATGTATCTTCATGTTGACACTCTATTCTACTTACTGCAACTAGCATGTAGTTGCAAAGGCCTTCCACATAGTAAGGTATTGTTGATGGGAGTATAAAAATATCCTTTGGTTGAGCATTAATATTTGCTTCCCTTCCTCTCTCCTATATCACATCCTCTCTCAAATCCACATTCGGTATACTAGCACTGCACCTTTATATGGTTGTAGATTTTTTATTTATTTATTTTTACTTTTTATTTTATCTTTTTATTTTTATTTCTTTTTACAGCTGCATATGGAGCTTCAGAGATGGATTTAAGAGTATTTTGGAGTTCATCGTTTGTTTATTCTATGGGAGGTGTAATAAAAAGTTCAAGGTATTCTTCTATGGACTCAAACCTCTATAGGATAAATTTAACCTCAAAAGAAAATTACACACCTTTTCTTGTTGAATTCATTGTGATGCGCATGACCTAACCTCACAATTTTTTTCAATGTTAGAAAGAAGAGGAATTTCACATTGCACTTACACTAAACAACTCAGTGATTGATTGTCTCTTCATTAAAATTGAGACCTTCATGTAGATACCCAATACCATGAGTCAATACAAAATGAAATTTTTTGAAGATAACATTTCACACATGTAATCAAAGCACAAGAGATTTGGGGATTTCTCCACTTGAAGCACTCTAGAATTAAAGCGTTGCAAATATGGTCCCAAGTTTATCTTCTTGTAGTCCATCATTGAGCTCTCTTTAAAAACAAAATTGTCAAACATCCCACTGTAGTCTCTTTTCATATCTTACTGGTGGATTTAGAAGAAAAGTTAGTTATAAGAAAGGAAATTTATGGCTAGTTCAGGATATCCTTATTCTAGATGATGATGATGATATTGAAGCCCAACTAATACAAAGAAAACATGTACAACAGAAGAGGTTAGGGTGCATATAATCTCAATCATGGAAGTGTCCTGCAAAAGGAGAAACCTTTGGTGTTGAATATTTTCCTTCAGAAATTGTTAACTATAATCTTAATTTGCATAAAACTGTAAAGAAACAAAATCACATAAGACTTAAAATGCATCTCCTTACTGTAGGATGGAGATTTTGATTCAAATATCATAGGGGGAATCATGATGTTTGCTATATTTCCCCTTCATGTCAAAATTACTATTCTCTTTTATGAGCATGTTTGGCATGGAAGCAACAACAAAACATTCAAGGAGTAATAGATGGAACTCATGACGATAATGTGGAGGCTAACAAGTCAAGAAAATTCTTTTGGGGGTTGTTTCTTCATTTCCTCTTGCAAAAAGCTAGGGCATGGACTACAAGAAACATGTCTTGAAACGTTGTATGTCCAAAGAGGTTAAAAAGAGTTTATAGTTTTATTGTTCAGGATGCTTTGAAAACTAACATAGAACTAAAGAGAGAGAATCGAGTAGGAAAATCTGATGAGAAGTGCAAGCGCACAATGACTAAAACTCAAAATGTCAAGGTAAGGTCTACTAGAAATTTATGGATTTGTTAGTAAAAGGAATAAACTTGGTTTATAAATTTTTCTTGAAGGTCAGAAATGGAAGAAAGGAAGATCATTCCCCCTTGGGAATAGTTTCTTATGCTACTTGTGCCCAATTTTTACTACACTCTCAGGGATATTTTATTTGAGGTTGAAAATAATAAAGAAGGATTAACTCGGTCCATTCAGAATCTGACACACATATTTAGCTTCTCTCCTTGAGCTTGATGAATTTTTTAGGCACACTGTTTGTTTACACTGTCATTTGCAGACATGAGGGGTTGTCTTTCAAGTACCCACGGAACAATATTTCATTGGAATAATTAATGGATGCATGTGATGCAGAATTGATTGCAGATAAGGAAATATGGGCTGCCACAAATCCTTATCAAAAGAACTAGGCCTTTGATTATGTTAATGGAGATGTGTATAAATGGAAATGCCGCTGGAGAATACTTGCACAAAAAAATGATCTAGAAAAATTACCATATGAGGGTGAAGGTTTCAGTCTCGACAAGGAAATGAAAGACAAAGGCTGCGTATGGGATGCAATTTTTAATGAAAGTAAGCTCTTGCATTGAGCGCTTAGAAAGGAAGTTTCGCATGCCTCTGTTTTGACTAGATTGTTTTATTGTATTACATTTCACATTAAGATTTCTTTTTTTCATTCAAATTTGGCTATAGTTACATCACTTAACATATCACATTTTTTCATCTATTCTCTTCTTCCATATACGTTACTGACCTATACCATTTCCTTTGTAACTTCTCATACAAATGCTAATTTACTTCATAATAAACTAATTTAAATAAAATTTATTTTGAGTAATTTAACATAATTAGTTATAGATATTTAAATAGTTAAATATTTGAAATGGTTTAATCTACTCCAATAAAATACAATGATTCAAATATGGCCATGCCTACTAAATGATTAAACAAAAAAAATGTTAAAAGAATATTCAAAAAAAAAAATTCATCAAACAAAGAATTCATTAGTATCCATTTTGAAATTAAATTTCACTCTAAAAAATCTGGAAATGTTATATAAATTGAATTTAATTAATGTCACTTTCTTGGGAATTATTATTGATTTATTCTATTTTTTTGAGTGGAGGTTGGTGGGTATTATTAATTGACACGAAGCGGTTCATAGCAAAAAGCACAAATGATATGGCCAAGTTGGAAAAGCATAAAGTGAAAACTATGGTCAGATGATTTTTGTTTCAAAAGAAGGTATAGAATATCAGTAGGCTCATCCACAAAGAAATTGGACTATCATTCCTACATTATTGTGTTTCGTTGTATATAATAGGTGGAAGTTCTATCATATCCATCTGAAAAAACTTTTTCGTGAATGGAGAAAAAGAATTTACATGAAAAGTTATCTAAGTGTGTTTTGATGCTCAATTTCAAGAATTTTAATTTTGATGATGTAATTATATTTTCAAGGATATCGGAAAGAATATTTGAGAAACTATTGTATATATTATGTTTTATGTAATATGATTTTTGGATAAGAAAGAGTAATAAAGGATTTACTATATTTATAGAGAAAAAACCAAATCTTGACTACTACTTGGCTATTGAAGTAGTTCAAAATTCAGGGCATGTATTGAGTTTCCCAAAGTAGCACGTTGGAGAATTGTTGAAAAAAATTAGCATGGAAAATTATTTTTCACAATGGTAAATAAATTAATTTACACATTAAAATAAGGAAATCTATTTTAAGATCTAAAACAATATAGATAACTTGTGAGAAGTATTACTAACCTTACTACAATTAGACTAATAAGTTGAATTTCAATTAGCATTCTCTCCATGTTCATTCAACAATTTTATGAAAGTGTTGATATACTATACAAAGAATTCTAATATATTAAAGTGAACTCAAATCTCCGGATTCAAAGATTTTAAGGAGGATGACCACAATTGCATTCCACATTCGATTTTGAAATCAATGGGGATATGGAGAAATGAGTGTTTACAATAAAAAGCTATTTCTTGAAGATCACACAAAAAAACCCATTCTAAAAGATTCCACAGTAAAGAAAAATAAACTGGTTATTAGGGAGATTGTGAGGTTTAAAAATTTAAAAGGGATTTAGGAGAAATAGTTAAATGACATTCGATTGATGTAGAGGCCAAGACCATTTAAATTATACATTGTTTCACAAATGAACAAATCGTAAGCCAAATGCTTTAAAAGGACACATTTAAAAAATAAAAAGTTATTTTACGTTCAAAATGTAATTTCACGTTAAGAGACTAATGCTAAATACTCAATCCCTAGCATTATCATAAATTGTGAATATTCTGGTAAATGTTAGTTTGGAAAGAATATGAAGAGCTATAATTGGATATGAAGAACAGTTTAGAAATCTAGGAAATCGAGAACAAATGTAACACAAGTATTTCATTTATAAGGGTAAATTCAATGAGAACTCTGAATGCATTGTGTTATTCAAGCTCGAATGATAAATATCTCATCGTAGTCAAAATAATTCAATAGTTTGTTGTTTCAAAACTATCAATGCTATTATAGAATAGATATTTATAAAATAGATATTTGAATGGATATTTGTAGAGGACATGGGTGGATATTATAAATATGGAATATCACACACTTATAAGTACTTTATGACTATAAATTATTTAGACACTTGTTATAGTAAAAAATATTTAAAATCATAATAAATTGGAAAGGAAAAGATGAAATAAAAATAAATATAATTATCAACACTATATTTATACTTTGATGTTATTCTTTTATTTTTGACAAAAATGAAACATATCTGATAGTTTTAATTCTTGTTCATGTAGATATCTCATTTCTTATTCAAAAGGAAAAATATTATGTAAATTGGACTATGACATAAGTAAGTCTTGAATCCAATTCCTTTAAAATTTCAATTTTTAAACTCAAAATCTATAGGAGAAGAAAACAAAATTCATTATAATTTTGACGAAATAAAACCATATAATGTTCTAAATTTCAATACCATACTTCACTTTCAATGTCATCACAATTTGTTTTTGTTTTTTAGACATTATCTTTTTCTTATTTTAACATAGTTCAATACCATGTTTAATTTCCAAACTAATAACAATTTTTTTGTTCTTATTTTGATAATGTTATTTTTTTTTTTACACCTATCAAAATAATAAAACACTTTTAACTTTCTAGATTAAAATTAATTACCTTCTTTGTAATATTTTAATTTAACTTTATATTTTAAGTTTTAAAAAACAATAATTTCTTTGAAATTTAAACATAATAATAATAAGGAGTAAATAAATAAATAAAAAACAAAATTATTCCCCATTATAATAAACAAATAAAAAACAAAATTATATTTTATGGCGGAATAGGTAAGAGGTATATCTGAACCTGAAAGAAAATACTATAGAGATCAAAATGTATCCTATGACGAACAAGAACACGCAAAAGATCACAATACATAATAGTGAGAGAAGGCCCTAAGTTTTATATACTAGTGCGAGAAGGCCCTCGGTTTTATAATAGAATTAAATCATTAAACCTAGCGTATCTGCTGACTTGTTCTTTCCAGCCATAATGGAAGTCTGATGATTCCTTGTTATCTCTTCCCTGCCATTCACGTCCATCTTGTACTTCTCTGTTCGTGGACATGGAACATTTTTGTCGTGATGGGGCCCGCAAGATTTTCCCGCTAACCCCGCTTCCAACGACGAGCCAACAATACTGCTTTGAGGCGGTGGTGGCGGTTTTGGAAGATTGTTCTCGGGTTGACCGTCTGCAAGTGATTGCCATAGAGCTAAACCTTCTACTGCTACTGCCGCTTCAACGGAAGAATGAACATTCATTCTTTTATCAGTAATCCTACGCATTTGCGTGCATGTGGCGGAGACTTCCTTTAACAACAACGTCATCACAAGTAAGAGGAGAGCAGCATCTACAATAACAGACATACTGATTTTCATCTGCATGGGCAATGACATTATCAGTTTATTTCTGTGTTAAAAACGATGTGTCAGGAATGACAACTTTTATGCCCTTAATCGGATATCGCTGAAAATCTCGGATGTTGAATAACGATAGAGGGTTCCTAGCTATTGATTGGACATAACAAAAATTATGGCAGAAATGCTGTGTAGGGCTGATTTGAATTGCACACAAACTATTTCATGCATATACAATACTCACAAAGGGTCATAGTCTATAAATACATGACGGAAAAGTGGAGGGGAGGCTGATCCGAATTTAAAGATTTGAGGTTGCGATATCTGAGTCCACTTATTGAATATCGCTGTTGAATAGATTAGCGTAGGAGATCACCTGAAGGAATAGGAATGTGTGACCGCGGTAGATCTTTGACTCAGCATCGCTTCCGGGTAATCCGAGAAGACCATTGCACTCTTTCCGCGTGTTAACTACCCGATTTCGTCGTAGAGAAGTGCGAGAGGAGATAATAAATGTGTTTCCAGGCTTGACCATGTAAAACTGAAATGGGAATGAACATAAAATTAAATAGGGCTCCTAAAATGTAGGAACAAGGAATTTTTTTTTGGTTGAAGTCCGTTGCACTTGATCATAAATCCATTATTTAAAATATATTTTTATCAACAAGAAATAAATCTTTTTATTTTTATGTGCCCTTTTTTTGTTAATCGCATATGTTTTTATTTTATTTTTTTTCTTTTTACTTTTTAAATATTTTTTAAGAAAAATATATTTAGAAAATTGTTACCAATTTCTATATATATTTATTGGAATGGAAATAAAGTTCAGTATGGGAGTAGATCTCACATAAATATGTAAACGTAAATGTTAAACATAAAGAAGAAAGACATAGAGAGTGAGAAGTGGAGAGGGGGAGAGAGAGAAAACACAGAGATGGACACAGAGCGTGTATGTTTAGGGGTGAGATAAAGAGACAAATAAGGAGAGATAGAGAGATGGGGGGAGAGGAGAGAGAAGGAGAGAGGGAGGGATATAGTCACATAATTGGAGAGAGAGAGAGTGTGATTGGGGAAGAGAGAGGATTGGAGGGCAAAGAGAGAGAGAGAGAGAGAGAGAGAGATGGCGGAAGAGATATGATTGGAAGGTAGAGAGAGAGAGAGAGAGAAAGAGAGAGGAGTGATTGGGGCAAAGAGAGGGAGATAGGAGATAAAGGGAGAGAGAGGAAGAACGAGAGACAACACTTGAGAGAGAGGAGGAGAGTGATGGGGGAAGAGATAAGATTGGAGGCAACAGAGACAGAGAGAGATGGGGGAAGAGAGAGGGAGATAGGAGAGAAAGGGAGAGAGAGGAAGTAGGAGAGAGCATGCTAGAGGGAGAGGAGGATAGAAGGAGGGATAGGGAGATGGAGTTGTAGGGGGAGAGAGGGAGGGAAAAAGAAATACATAGAGAGTGAGAAGTGGAGATAGGGATGGAGTGACAAGGGAGAGACGGAGAGAGAGAGAGAGTGTATGTTTTGGGGTGAGATAAAGTGGTAGAGAAGGAGAGATGTAGAGAATGGGGGAGACAGGAGAGACTAGAGAGGGAGGGATATAGTAAGAGAGTTGGAGAGAGAGAGAGAGAGAGAGAGAGAGATAGAGAGAATGTGAGAGAGAGGAAGTAAGAGAGAGAGGATTTGGGAGAGTGGAGAGACGAAGGGAAAGGGAGATGGAGTTGGAGGGGGAGAGAGAAGGAGGTAAGAAGAAAGAAATAGAGAGAGAAATGTGGAGAGAGAGAGAGAGGGAGTGATAAGGAAGATGGAGAGAGAGGGAGAGAAGGCAATAGGAGGAAAGAGAAGTAAAAGCCAGGGTTAGGGAGAGAGGGGGAAAAGAGAGAGAGAGGGAGAGGAGGAGGGAGGGATAGATAAATAGATTGGACAAAGATACTGTATGTTTAGGGGGTGATATGCAGAGACACATGGAGATAGAGATATAGATGAAAAGTGATTTTAGTGATTTCAGTTGTAGATGGTGATTCGTTATCCTATTTGATTTCTTATATTAGATGAATTGATTTTGGTGTAGATGTTGATTTTTAGTGATATTTGATTGCTTGCCCTAGATGCATTGATTTCACTATAGATGATTTCTAATCCTATTTGATTGCTTGCACTAAATGCATTGATTTCAGTGTAGATGGTGGGTTCTATTGCTATTTGATTACTTGCACTAGATGCATTGATGTCAATGCAGATGTTGGTTCCTAATAATATTTGATTGCTTTCATTAGATGCATTAATTTCAATATAAATGATTTCTAATAATATTTTATTTCTTGCACTAAATGCATTGATTTTAGTGTAGATGTTGGTATATAATCCTATTTTCTTACTTGCATTCAATGTATTTATTTCAGTGTAGATTGGTGAGTCTCATCATTGAGTAATTATATGGGTCAAACCAACTATTCTCACAACTTATTGCATACTTTTGATTATATTTTTCTTATTAGATGAGTTAGAGTTGGATATTTTGTTTCGTGGTCTAATGTGCTTGTAATGCATGAATAAAGGATAAAAGCACAGGAAATGCAGGGATAAAAGGTAAAGGCAAGGAACTATCATAAAAGACCTTGGTAAAAACTCAGATGGGACAAGGGATTGGAATTAGAGGAGGTAAATCCTCCTCATTTACTACCCATCCATTCGAATATCCCTCCATCAGCTAAAAGTACAAACAACCAAATTAGGAGTACGGAAAGACAACCAAGCAAGTGGAAGTACAAGCAACCTCCCTACTAGAAGGTAGTCGAGCTAGTGAAAATGAAAGAAAAAGTTGCCATTAAGTTGGGAGTTGTACCTCCCTAATTTTGAGGGAAGCAATTGACACTTCATAGGTATAAATAGAGAGGCTAATGACCTCAGTTTTTTTTAGTCAGCTAGTCAGGATTCGAACTTTTACTCTGGAACTCTGCTTTGTAACAGTTCGATGTAATGCAATTATTTTATAATGAAGACGAGTTTTGATTTGAGCCATCATTGAGTTAACTTAGAGGGCTGAAGCTCTTGGGTTAGGGCCCAACCCTAGTAGCCAAAGATCCTCTTTATTATATTGTTATCCTAGCTTAGATTCATGTTTTCTATTCATTTACTTAAGCAGTTCATTTCCATTGTAGCAGTAGCATAGATGCATGGTTTGATTGTTCATTTGGTTAAATAGATGCATTTGCATTACAGTGGTTCAACACAGATTTATGGCTTTCCTATTCATGTACTTAAGCAGCTTATTGTTTCTTGTTCATTTGCTTGAATAGTTGTAGTCTCATTACAGTAGTGCAGAACCAATTAGTTATGATTTAGGTTGCTTCATTCATACTTTCAATTAGCCTCGTGGAAAAAAAAAAAATCCACAAGTTTGCTCACAGGTGTCTCGGCCTCACCTCCTCCCTCCGGGACCATGATTTGAGGAAGAAACTCTTCAGCAACCGCAAAAACACAGGGTTTTCGTTTTCACAAGGGGTTTGTCGTTTAAACATAATTACTGAGTTCATTGCCACTCTTCCCCTTTAATAGTCATCAGCTCGATTCGCTCTCTTTATGTCATTCAAACCCCACTCACATTCCCATGCCATTCCCCTTAAGCTCAAAACACCTAAGTATAAGTTGTTAAATTCATGTTTAAATAGTTTTTGCTGGTAAATCGCTTTACATAGAAAACCTAATCAATCACCTCTCAAATTCCTTTTTGCGTTTGACTTTTCTCCCTTTAAATCCTCGTCGTCAATCTGCCTAAGCTTATCTGATGGCTATCCCACACTCGCTCACCAACTTGCTTAGTCCATTCCCCACCATATATTTGCCTTGCTGGATCTGACGGCCTTCGCGTGATATCAAATGGATCTCCTGTCCGACCATTATCCAGCTGAGGGCACATGATATGAGCAATTTCACTGTTATACGTGTCGACTGGGGAGGTTAATCATGTGAAGTTCTACAAAACTTCTTACAACTTTGGGGTCGCACAATATTCCGCTTACTACCCTCTAAACTCCATCTCCCATTTTCGCATGTTTTCTTTTGCTCACTTCCATCTCCAGTGTCGATCTTTCTCCTCATCTAGTGGCTGTGGCTTCACCCGATACCATTTACGCATGTTCCTTTTTCCCGTGATCTTTGTCGTCCATCTGCCAATTGATTCCGTGATATAATCTCAGTCGTCCATCCCATTAGTTGATCATGTTCGGCTTTTTGCCTACGTACCATCCTACGATCCGATCTCAGCCATTCATTTGCTTTCCACCTGCCTGATCTAATGGTTCTTATGCTCTGTTGCTCATTACATCCCCTTTCCACCATTTTTATCTCCGACCGTTCTTCCGCTTAGACACAGACCTAGCCTAGTTTCCATTGTTTAACCCTTAGTCTATGTTTTGACGCTTTTATTTCAGCAACTTAGGAAATTAGCATTACATGATTGCTTTCTTCATTTATGCAATAGAATAACTCTCCCCTAGACTAGGTTTTCTCTCCTTCCATCAAAATCAAGCTTCTTCTGACCCTATAGAAGTCTGTCTTGGAATCGCTGGGGTCCCTTTCCAGATGAGCAGCAACAACGGGTAGCACCTTCACTTCTACTTGTGTATATAGCATACTTACCTCCAGGTTTGTAAGAACTCCGGGTTGATAAGTAAAGTTGGTAGCCCTTGGAGTTGCAACATTCTTGCTGCAAGACCTAGGCTCATAATAGATATTGTTTTATAATCTTATTTTCTTACTTGCAATAAATCCATTGATTTGAGTGCAAATGTTGATTTCTATTCCTATTTGATTGCTTGTGTTAGAAGCATTGATTTCAGTGTAATTGTTGACTTATAATCTTATTTTATTGCTTGCATGAGATGCAGTGATTTTAGTGTAGATGTTGATATCTGTTTTGATGTAATTGGATGTATGATGGTACATTAATTTTAAAGTGATTGAATTAGCATTGTGCACTGATTTCATTGTAAGCACAATTTTTTTTTAAAATATACATTGATTTTTTTGTTATAGTAATTTAACGTATTAATATTGAAGAGAAAGAGAGACAAGGTATGATGTTTACTCGAGATAAATATTTAAATGGTTTATGATTTAACCTGTCCATTTTATATAACTGATATGAAAATATGCAATCGATATGAAAAGATGAGAAAAGTAACAAGGGTGAAAATAACAGTAGTAAAAGAAAATAGTTTGAGATTATTCACAATGAAGAGTATTTGTAATTGACTATATTCTTCTTATTCACATTTTATATGATTTAACACTATTACTTTGTCACTTTACATTCCAAAATTTTATTTCATCAATTTTCATCATTAAAGTTATTAACAATATGTATCATCTCAACCAACTGAGATAACTAAGAAAATTTAAAATTAGAATGGGCATATTAATCTGAGACATATTTAGCATAATTAAAATGATAATATTAATATTATATGAATTTGCATATTATTGATAAAATTAATCATATGTTCGTTATATTTTCTTTGGCCGCACATGACTGAGACCAACCTAAATCCATCCTAAATTCGGATCTGTCAAGTATTGGGAGGGATTAAATCTCTCGAGGTGCAAAGTTTTCCTCAAGTTTTGCACTAAAAAAAGAGGTTTGCAGCTCGAGATATTTGATCCCTCTCGGCGCTTGATATATTTGGAGTTAAAAGGAATCTAGGCTGGTTTAAAGTAATATGAGGTATACTTGTAGGTTAAAAGAAATGGGTTTTTACTTTAAATATATTTTTTTGTCGTAAATGGTTAACTATGTTAGTTGTGATTCTTAGAAATAATATATGGTCAACGTTCATGGATTTTATTCTTGTTATTTATTTATTAATATATCGTTTAATTCTTAATATATCTTTTAGTTGTGATTTATTCCACTAGATTTTTTGTAAGTATGGAATTACATGAAAATGTTATTAATTTATTGTGGAAAGGTATTGTACAACTGTAATAACCCTTATGAAAAGTTTATGTAATAAAAGTTAATAAAGGCAAAATAATACCACGGGCAAAGGACACGTATTCTAGGGAAAATGTTAGACAAAGATATCATAGTGACCATCACTAGATTTGTGTTTTGGCTAAGGAAAATTGGCAAAAGCTAAGACAAAGGCATTAAAAGGAAAAAAGGCATTTTTGGCACATTTATCTATGAAAATAAACGAAAATAGGAGAAAAGAAAGGTAAAAGGTCACAAGTTGCATGTGAGGAGGAAACTGAAGGAAAATGATGGAAAGTGAAGAAAATAGCGGCGTCATTCATAAAAAGGGTTCTAAGGATTAGTTGGCAAACTTAGACAGTGTTAAACTCTTGGTCAATTCAAGTTTAGAGCTCTCTCATTATTCTCTCTCTCTCTTAGAGTTTTCTTGGAGCACTCCAGCTTTGGATTAAGGAAGGGAAAGAAAGAAAAGGAAAGGAAAGGAAAGAAAGGACCAAGGAAGAGGAGCAGAATCAGGCATCTTCAACAAGAATACTTGTAGGTAACTATTTCCATGTGTGATTTCCTAGCTATTTTGGACATGCATGGCCTTGTATTTTGTTTTATGGTTATCTTCCTGTAAGTGGCATGGTTTTTCCGGGTTAAGGCAGTGGTTTTACACCTAGCCTTCCCTTTTTCTAGATGTTGTGGTATGTTTGGATGCTTATCTAGGTTTTGAGATTTTGTTTTCCATATTGATTTCAGAATACATGTCGGAGGTGGTCTGAAGGTTCATTCCCAAAGGCTTAGGAATCCCTTGATCGGTTTTTGCAGGAGACATTGTAAAGCCTCAGGGAGAAGTATTGGTTTAGGGCCTACTTTATTAGGCATTTCTTATGCATGTTGATGGTTACATGTGGAAATGTTTACAATGGAGTAATGCTTGTTGTCATGCATGAGGTCATTGTTTGTGACGTTGAAATCGTCATGAATTAATGACTGGACTCTTTTCATAATGATATGTATATGGTTGGTACTCATGTGTTATATGTATATATGTAGTTTTCATGCATGAATGGTATTGGTTATAGTTATGCATGAATAGTAGGTCAAGCATGCATTTTGAAGTCATGGTATGAAATTTAGGTCATCAGGGTCATATTGGTATCTTATGATGCTAATGTTTTGGCTAAGGTAAAGCAGGAGATACAGATCATCCTAATAAGGTTGCAGTTTTACGCTTCGGGGTAAGAGCAGATCGTCATACATGTATTGTATGTTGATATGCAGGTATCTAGGTTAGGATTTTTTATATGAATTAGGGTTGTATACCTTGGGTTTATGTACATTTATTTTGATGTTATGATTGAATTCATGATAGATGTTAGTTGATTAGTGTAGTTATATGAACATGTGTTAGATAGTCAAGAATGATATTAACCTACATTTCTATTGTTGTTTTACATTAGATAACATGATGATTAGGCTATATGTTGTTGATGAGCATGATATATGACTTATTGTTGTTATATGTTATGAACTTGGTGATTAGGGTTACCTCTTTGAGATATCGATGTTTAATTTGATTGACCATATGCGTGATGGTTATGTTCATTGCATTGAAGATATTGATGTTATATGAATTTTGTCAACTTGGCTTGGCCTATGTAGATGGCTATTGTTGTGATATTGAGGTATGAGCCGACATGTTTGCGACTTGGTGTCGTACTAATCTAGATTGATCATAGATTTGTGATTTCTATGAATAAATGACTATTGTTTATGAGTTAGGATCTGAACATGTTAGTTAGTGATTGTTATGGATAACATGATCTTACTTATGTTTAAGCTGATGTGTTGAGAAATTATATTGTGCTAGCCAACTTGATTGCAAAGAAATGATAGCCTCCACTAAGATAAAGTAAGGTACGAGCTTGCTTATGTCGTATATTTGGTGCTTGACTATTTGATTATGACCTATAGTTAATTTATTTAACATGGTATGTTGAAACTTGGTTGAAAGCTTGGTGAATTGCATAATATGAGTATGTGTTCAAATGGTTTTGTTTTAAGATGATTTTACTAACACATATATCTTGAAACAATTTATATGTACTAGAGTGTAGTATGTGATAGTTGTAGTATTGTGTCTAAGGACTGCGCATTGACTACGGATTATGACATGATTGTTAGTCATGGTAAAGGGTTATTTCAAATTTTTATATGTGATTTTTTTGATATTTAGAATGTGATACTAAAATGTGTGAGCAAGTTGCAGGGGAACATGCTTTTTATTAGCATAACAAGGTAATAATTGATGTGCGTATATAACAAACAATTTGGTGATGTGACAGTACTAGTAAGCCTCGATTACAACCAAGAAAAAGGGTAAAAAGAAGGAATTGGACAAGAATTCCTTTGGCTATACTTGGAAACCCTATTCATAAATGAGTGAGTCCTTTCTTAACCTTGATTTTTTCTAACATGATGTTGAAATGTTCTAGACACATGAACATGTACTTAATATGTGAATTAGCTAGAGATGGATCTATCAAGGGAATTGCAGTAAATTGAGACATGGTGTGGATTTGTTTAATTGCTAGCAATGTGCATGGAACAAAAAGATGAGGTAACTAGTGTATTGCTATGTTTATTTATGCATTGATAGTTATGTGTATCTGATAGTGTGTTGCAAGGAGTTACATGATGACAGAAATTTTCATGAAATCTTCAAGAAGGCTTAGGTTAAGCTTTTCTCGGGAACCATGGGGATTGAGTCATAGTGTTCGTAGTTAGTCTTGTTTTCTTGGGTTTTTGGGGTTCTTGTACTTGATTTGGAATTTTCCATATGTTTGGTGTGTAGATATGCCACTTTATTGCAATTTCATGTTGTTATTGGTTTTCATGGATTTCTTCTTATTTGTCTTGTGGCTTCCCTTTATGTTTTGACTCTTGGGAAATTGTGTGTGGAAGACGAAAAGTTAATGGAGATTCAGGAGAGATGTGTGGTACCCAACTAGTAATGAAAGACTCAGATGAAGCTCATTTCATGAGCAAGCGCAACGGAAGGTAAGACAATTGTTGGAAATAATAGTGAGAGGGGGGATGAATCAGTATTTTATTATTCAATAATATTTCATTTCCCAAACATATTTGTATACGCTACTTCAGTGAAGTGAACTTGCATGTACATGCTACTATGAATAGAGAAACAAGCGTATACCCAGAGAACTTATGATCTAGTCAATTTATCATGTCTTGATCCTTAATCTGTGCATCAGTAACTTATTAAATAGTAAACATATGCATTAACAACTAATAAACCATCAAACATAAAAAACAAACATGAACACCAAGATTTAAGTTGGAAACCCAATGCGGGAGAAAAACCACCTCCTGTTGTTGTCTCTATCTTCTTTTAATATAAATAATAATCTATTTACAATCTTGTAATTGTGCAGGCTCATACTAGTATGCAGGCACCCACCTACAGAAGGCTAAAACCTTATCTCATTCTCTAGCTTCTACTGGAAGGGAGCTACAACCCCCTAGCTCTTGTACTAGCCAATATGTTTACTAGTACATAGGCATCGACCTATATAAGGCTACAACCTTCAGTTATTTTTCAGCTGCTACTAGAAGGGGGCTCCAACTCCCTGATCAAATCATCAACCACTATTGGCATGAAGTTTCGACTTCCTCACAAAAGGATCTGACCCTCAGCATCCTCCAGGGACCATGTTTCATGACTTTTTAGACTAGATACTCCCGGTACATAAAACTGCAATATCAAGGCCATGTTTCATCAAATTTTCACATTGGACCGATTAGTAACACTGTAGCTCAAAATCAATCACCGCTGCAACACAACCATCACATACATCTCCATAAACCAATCGCTGAAACCCAATGACCAATCTCTAATATAACTGAAACCTAGTCATCAATCTCTAATATAACTGAAACAATCAATCACTAAAACCTCTGAACCTCTGACACAACTGAATCAAACAATCATTGAACCTCTGACACAACTGAATAAACCATTCATTCAAACTTAATCAAATTCAACCAGTCAACTCGAACAGTTAGATAATTGTAACCAGTACACATATCTGAACCCAAAACACTACATCATCAACCAAAACTAATTGTAACCTCAAAAGGCATGTCTCATAATGTATACACTTCCTCAATGAGGGAAGCGTGTGTGTATACACTACTTCCTTTTTCCCAACCTGCATATACCTCTAAAGATAGTGAATCATAAAACATCTGAACCATAAACTGTATCAATTAGTGACATTCTGAAGATCTACTGTCACATTACAGAGTTCTAAACATATGGCAACAAGGATCACCCTTCTTTCTCAATCAACTAATCAACCAGACTCAAGCTCCTTATATAATCAATTTTATTTTTAGATATAATGAAGACATCATTGAAAGACATCCATGAAACAATAACATTTATCTGATACATCACTAATACCTAAACATCAAGATTTTCTTTTGCATACGCTACTTGGAAGAGCCAAACTAGTGTGTATATGCACCTTCACCAAAGCGAACTGCCATATAAATCTTCAAATACTTGTAACTTTGTTGCAATTCCCAACTTTAAACATGCCCAGATCATCACATGTAAACGATAAGACGTGTGTTAGCAAACGAATCTAGCATATCCATTATCATATCACATAATTATAAGTCATTATGATTCAGATCCATCATTAGATCTCATCAAACACTGAGGTGCATACTTAGTCTAGATCAAGCAAATCATTAGAAACACATAACATGCATATTTTGTTTTGATCTAACACTCCATAAGATATTCATTACTTTTGCACTTAGCCCTTTGATCTTCTCCTCCTTATATACTTAGATCCTTTGTCAATACCTCAGACCAAAACCTCAACCAATTCCTTGGACCAAAAACCTTGGACGAATACCTCAAACAAAAAATTTCGGACCAAAACCTCGAACCAATACCTCAGACAAAAAGCCATAGTCCAATACCTCAGACCAAAACAACACTTAGTATCTTTGGTGTTCTTGGATGGAATCAAATAGTCATTACTCCACTCAATATTGTGGGCTAATATGATTGTATTGACCCCTAATATTCTCTACTCTTGAAATTCCTTGATTTTCCAACCTATATGTGCTTTTCCTCTTATGAAAGTGTGTGCATACATATACGATATTTTTGTTCCGTGAACCCACGTGTATATGATACTTGGACAAGGTGAGCCAGCGTATACTTCTTAAACCATTCTCTTTCTTCAATTTCTTGATTCTAATTTGTAGTCCTTTGTTCCTTCATCCTACTCTTGTACCATTACGTTGTTCCCTCTAAATAGACCTGTTATAATGTGATTTTCCATATTATTTTTGAAATGATTCCTTTGAGCTGCCCTGTATTTTGTCACATTTGTAAATACAACTGCCATGCATTCTGTCACATCTGATATATCTCCTGTAGGTTCATCTAGTTACATAGATTCATCTAGTTACCATATACAAGTGATTTGGTTCGCTACAAGTGTGTTGCGATGAAGTACAACACATGCATCATAATGCCAACAATGTCCCCATTTGGACATGATGGCAACCACATTGGTGTTGATTACTGCAAGTTGTACAAACTATTAGAGATAACAAGAAACACCAAAATACCCTCCCCTTTGACATCAAGGGTAAAGAGTGTACCAAGATGTTCTCCCCATTTGATATCAAGCACAAAGGCGTGACCAGAATGAAGACTTTCATATCTGAACAATAGAATATGAACATTAATCATGTTCCCCATTGGCACACGTTGAATTCTCTGATTAAACTCCCCCTTTGTACATGCTGAGATGCATTATAACATCCATGCTCCTATGAGCACATGTAGAGTCTGCAAAAATATTTTCTAAAAGAATAAAATGACTCTATAACTCAACTATGTGAGTATGACCATCCTATGACCAATGACTCATACATACATCAATCTCCCAACCAAGTGGGGATATACCAAATTTCAATCATTTACCCAACCATGTGGGGACATACCAATTTTTATACATGAATAAAAAATAGCAATTATTACATCATCCTTCCCACTCATAGTGGGGGAACAAATTATATCATCTGACCAAAAGGGATGCATTAAAAGACTATGATAGACAGAGACATATTATGGGCCCTTATATGACCTTTACATTAAATGATATACATGACATTTATAAGAAAGACCAAATATCTAAACAAGATGATGATAGTCATCTGCAACTATCATACACCATATATGATCTGCTCCATAAGCATTTGTGAGCAACATCCAGACCAAAAACTTGTATATGTCCATCATCAGTTCCCAAGATATGACAACAAAAATATCATCTAGTTGTGACAAAGTATGTTGCATATAGATATCAACTCATCCTCTTGATCTCATCAAGATTAACTTTCTTTGTTTCCTTAGGAGAAAGAGCCTTATCATAACCTTCCATGAATCAAGTAAGAATATGTCGTATTTCCAAGAAGTAACACAAAATCATATCATATGTATGTGAAAACACCATAGTCATCATCTATGATCATAGCATCATCATCAAGAATTGCATGATCTTTCCACAAGATCCCTCAATATATCAACAATGTATCATCACTAGCGAACATCCCACATTTGATAAGCATTAATCAGCATATGTGAGTATCAAACCTATCATCATATCATCATTATGTGACTAAGTAATCCATGTCTCTGAATATCCATGTCTTTAAATAGCTATGTCTTCATGAGACCTGAAATAACACCATTTTCTTGGCTAACCAACAATATTTGTCAATATGGAACTTAATTAATCATCCATGTGTCCATCATAATGTATATCCAATAAAGAGATAGAAATATGTATCTAGCAAACCATGAGCTCATAGTCATTTGTCAAGCTTTCTTGATACCATCAACAGCAACAATCCTCAACCATGTGAGAGCCAAGAGCTATAGGAATCCTACATCATAACTGCACCATATGAACTTTATGCATCTTTCAAGGCATGATCACTACATCATAAAATAAATTAGTGGCTCATGATCAAATAATGAAGTTGTGTACTCAAGCTTTGTACTTATCCTTGTCCTTATGAAGATGACCATGTAAGAAACATATATGTAGTGTATGCATCATCAAAAATTCATCCACAATCATCATTAAATATGATCTGAATAACAACTATGTAAGCCCAAGCAATATAAGTATCATCTGAGACTTCATCATAGGCAACTCATAACCACAACATAGCATGATGTATAATTTAAACAGTTCAGCCACATAAGCATCTTCACCATTCATAAGAAGCATTAGGTACCAAAGACTTCTAAACGTAATGCCAATAATGCATTGTTAGAAGCATAGTATATTCTTCCCCTGAACCTATGCCACCTATTCACTGTGAGATCTACTCATTGCATATATCAGTAATAAATATGAAGGAATCATCATCAATTACATATACATGAAGTCATCGACAACTTATGAGGATCAAAAGCACTTCTAAATAAAATCCACAAATTGTAGTCATCAATCATCAAGAAATAAAAGATAATTGATAATTGTATGAACCATATCAGATCATTTTTTTGAATTTGTCCCACCATTTCTTCATCAAACCAACATATACGTGACTGTGCAGCTTCCAACTCTCATATATAGGTGACTTATCTTCATGATAGCTGCATATGACAATTAGAATACTGAAATTTCATACTTTCAGTTCTTCCTAAGTCTATTCGATCTGCATACTGAGCTATACCACATATTTCTAGATGTACTTCCTTCTTCTTCCATACCTTAGAGTGTGATGATGTTTGCTCCTTTTGGTATGATGACCAAAATTTTCTCCTGCATTTTCTGCTATATGCCCAAACATGTTACACGCATAACATCTTATATGTTTCATATTCCCTCTATAGAAGTTAATGGATTTATGGCCAAACATATTGCAAGAAAAACAATATCCCTTGAAGTACTTGGAAGTTGATGATCTTTCTGTGTGACGGTTATTAGCTTGAACTATTCTACTTCTCCATCTGGCCGCAACATGTCCAAAATTATGACATATAAAACATTCAACATTATTCATCGGATGAAATAATCAATTAACACTTCCATAGTTAGGAGTAAATTATTTTCTTTGAATACTTTCTTTCCTTGGTTGTTGATGGGGTTGACCTCTTATCTCCTTGTTGAGCATTTCATATTTTACACTAGAGTTCCTTTCTTCAGTTTATGAGCTAGATTCACCTTTAATAGTTACATGAAAACCAAGACTAGATTTGATTGTAGGAGACATTTGAGTACTAATAATGTCATCCAAAATCTTGGTACTATCTTGAAATCATAAAAGTTTATCCTTTTCTTCTAATTTACCTTTTAGGATATTTACCTCAACCTGATATTTCTCTTCGTTTTCAAGATACTTCTTCTTCATGATTTCTTCAGCTTTTCTTCCTTATTCCACTTCTTTCCTTGATTCAAGAACTTCATTTTCTTGTTCTTCAAATGCTTGGAGTAGTTCTTCATTCTTATTATTTTAATTTTTGAGATCTTCTTTTAGAGAAACGACCATAGCTTCAAGACCTTCATAGTAGCTAGTTCTTTCTATAAGTTCCTTGGTTTTTGTGTCCTTTTCATTCACTTCATTTCTCAATGATGTCACTTCATCCTAGGACCTTTGACATTGATCTTCGTTTTCCTTGTACTGCTTCCTTACCTTGTTTCCTTCCTCTGACTGAAATTTTAGTCTAGTAACTTCTTCTCTGTAGGAACATTCCCTTTTATCAATTAGATCTTTCCGATATCTAATTGTGTCTGTGATCCTTTTAAATTCTTCATCTATTTAATTTCTTTCTCTTTCACCCATAAGACAAAATTCAGATGTTTTGTTGTCACATTCATTATTTTCAAATGAACAAAGAAATTTCTGACAAGAGGACAAAAATTGTGTACCTGATAATGCTTTTGCTTGTTCATCTTCATTCTGAGGTGATTCTAAATCTAAAGAGTTGTTTCCACATAATGGCCAATCGACTATCCCATTCTCATAGTTCATTTGATATGTCTTCTTATTTTAAGGTGCTTTCTTCTTTTGCTTCTTTCCCATTGTTACTACGGATCTCCTTCAAGCGATCAAGCTTCTACCAAAGGACCTACTCTGATACAAATTTTTCGAAATAATACTAAGAGGGGGGGTGAATAAGTATTTACAGTTCAATAATATTTCTTTTCCCGAACACATTTATATACGCTACTTCAGTGAAGTGAACTTGTGTGTACACGCTACTATGAATAGAGAAACTAATGTATACCCAAGGAACTTATGATTTAGTCAATTTATCAGTGCATCAGTAACTTATTAAACAATAACCATGTGTAGTATTAATAGAATAAACCATCACACATAAGCAACATACCTAAACACCAAGACTTAAGGTGGAAACCTAATGTGGAAAAAAACCACCTGTAGAAGGTTACAACCATATCAGTATGTAGGCACCCACCTGTAGAAGGTTACAACCATATCTAGTTGTCCATATTCTATTGGAAAGGATCTACAACCCCCTAGCTCTTGTACTAGTAGATATGTTTACTAGTACATAGCCATCGGCCTACAGAAGGCTACAACCTTACCTCATTTTCTAGCTCCTACTAGAAGGGAGGTCCAACCCCCTCATCAAATCACCAACCACTACTGGCAGGAAGTTTTGACTTCGTCACTGAAGGCTCCAATCCTCAGCATCCTCTAGGAGCCATGTTTCATGAATTTTCAGTCTAGGTACTCTTGGTACACAACACTAGAACATGAAGGCCATGTTTGATCAAATTTTCACACTAGACCCATTAGTAACATTGAAGATCAAAATCAATCACCACTACAATACAACCATCAAATACATTTGCATTAACCAATCAGTGAAACCCAATCATCAATTTCTGATATAGTTGAAATAATCAATCACTGAAACCTTTGAACCTCTAACACAACTAAATCAAATAATCACTCAACCTCTAACACAACTAAATCAACCATTCATTCAAACTTCATCAAATTCAACTAATCAACTAGAACTAACAGATCACTATACCGGTACACAGATCTGAACCCAGAACAATGCATTAACAACCAAAACTAACTATAACCTCAGAAGGCATGTGTGAGAATGTATATGCTCATTCAATGAAGCAAACCTTCATTTATACTCTACTTCCTTTTTCACAACTTGCGTATACCTATAAGATGATTAATCATAAAACCTCTAAACCAAAAACTATACCAATTAGTGACATTTTGGAGATCTACTATCATATTACAGATTTCTAAATAGATAGCAACACAGATCACCCTTCTTTCTCAATCAATCAATCAACTAGACTCAATCTCCTTATACAATCAAGTTTATTTTCAGATCTAATGAAGACATTGACAAAAAACATTAAAACAATAGCACTAGTATGATAGATCTGTCATCCCTAAACCTCAATATTTTCTTTTTCATATGCTACTTTGAAGAGTTGAACCATTGTGTATATGCACCTTTACCAAAGCGAAACAATGTATAGATCTGCAAATACTTACTTATAAATTCGTTGCAATTCCCGAATTTAGACATACCCAGATCATCACATATACAGGATAAAACATGTGTTAGTAATCATATCTAGCCTATCTATTATCAGATCACATAGTGATAAGTCATTATGATCCCGATCAATCATTAGCTCTCATCAAACACTTAGTTGCATACTTAGTCTAGATCAGGAAATGCATCAAAAACCCATAAGATCCATATTTTCTTTTGATCTAACACTTCATAAGATATTCATTACTTGTGCACTTAACCCTTTGATCTTCTCCTCCTCATATACTTAGATCCTTTGTCAATACCTCAGACCAAAACCTCGGACCAATACCTCATATCAAAACCTCGGATCAATACCTCAGACAAAAAACCATGGACTAATACCTTAGACCAAAAACCTTGAACCAAAATATTGGACTAATACCTCGAACCAAAAAGCTCGGACCAATACCTCAGACCAAAAACACACTTAGGACCTGTGGTATTCTTGGACAGGATCAAATAGTCATTACTTCGCTCAATATTATGGGGTACTACCATGGTATTGACCCCTCGTATTCTCTACTCTTGAAATTCCTTGATTTTCCAACTTATACATGCTTTTCCTCTTGTGAAAGTGTGTGCATACGTATATATTTTTTTGTTCTGTGAACCCACGTGTATATGCTACTTAGACAAGGTGAACCAGTGTATACTTCTTAAACCATTCTCTTTCTTCAATTTCTTGATTCTGATATGTAGTCCTTTGTTCCTTCATTCTATTATTTTGTATCATTACTTTGTTCCCTATGAATAGACATGTTATAATGTGATTTTCCATATTAGTTCTTAAATGATTCCTTTGAACCACCATGCATTTTGTCACATCTATAAACACAACTGCCATACATTATGTCACATCTGATATCTCTCATTTAGATTTATGTAGTTACGTAGATTCATCTAGTTTATACAAGTGAGTTTTTCTTCTAAAAGTGGCTTTCTATCAAGGACAACACATGCATCATAATGCCAACAGAAATGATATTCGATTGGACTGGTTAGTCCATAGTAGTAAATGGACAGTGGCAGTGTAGACATCTAAAATGTAACCAAAAAAGGTAAATTAAATGGGTTTTAGTTGTAAAATGCCTTGGCTATGTTCGGAATGATTGTTCTCAATGTTTTCCATATTGTGCATGAATAAATAAAGTTCTCTTAACCTAGACCTAATGTTATCTAGTAATTATGTTATGCTCATGATTATGCTGATGTTTATATATGTATATATGTATGTATGCATGTCCTTGTCTAAAATAATGATAATTGTTTTATGAAAAGATATATATAATATATATATATATATATATATATATATTATTATATATATATGTATATATGTATGTATGTATCCATGTCACTGTCTAATAGTGTTATCATGAGTTGTCCTTATGGAGGAACCAATTGAGAAGAGTATTCATGAAAAATATACAAGTTGAGTATAATATTGTTAAGAGTTGATGTTATGTGACTATATTATGTCTATGTTATGGACAGGTTATACCGATGGATACAATAATCAAAGGAAGGTAGTGTGGTCTGCAACATGCTGGGACAAGTAAGGACAAACATTGGAAGAAATGTTGCTTGGTAGTGACATCATAGTTTTAGATGTGTGGTTCTATTTTTGTGCACATGTTTCATATATGATGTTATGTGCATGTAGGGTTTTGTGGATATTGCATATGCAGTGCTCGATATAGATCGGTCCATGTAGATGTTGGATGTTCGGTGCTATGTAATATTGTACTATGTGCATGATGTATATGTGGCATTTAATGCATATGGTGCTTTGTGCATGTCGGATATGTGGTGTTGTATATAGATGATGCTATGTACATGTTGGATATGCAGTTCTATGTACATGTGGTGTTGCGTGCATGTTGTATATGTGGTGCTATGTACGTATGGTGTCTTGTGTATAATTGTATAAGTGTTGTTGTGTGCATATGGTGTTGTGTACATGTTATACAGATGGCGTTGTGTGTAGGTGGTGCTTTGTACATGTCATGCATGTGATGTTATGTACATGTGGTGTCATGTACATGTTGCACATTTGGTACTGTGTAAATGTGGTATTGTCTACACGTTGTACAATGGAGCAACGTACACATTGTGCAGGTGGTGTCATGTCATGTGATGTTCGGCACACATTGTGCAGGTGGTTGCAGTGTATAGGTGGTACTGTGTACATGTGGTACATATGGTACTAGTGTAGATGCATGTATTGCATGGTGTTGTATGATGTGTGCAGTTGTATGTATGTGATTCACACTATGTGTATGTGCACATGGTTGAGGACAAGGCATTGGCTATTTTTAGGGTGTGGAAACCAATCTAGAGTGCATACGAAATAAAGACAAAGGTAGAAGCTAATGATTGATTAAAGGATAAGTATCATTATTTTATCTCATTTTTATTATGCATGTGATTTATGACTATGGTATACGATGATTATACGATGTATGATTCAGATTTATGATGGTTACATGCAATTTTGGATGTTGATCTATGATGGTTGTGTTTTGAGTTAATCAAAAGTGATAGGTTTATACATGATGTTTTGATCAAATAGTTATTTTGAATTGTTGTGACAGGAATTGAATAGGATTGCAAGTGTACCTTATTGACGATCTACCAATGAGTAATGGTTTGTGGTTATTTCAATTTATTTGAATCTAATGGAAATTATGTGCTTGGAATTGGAATGCATGAACATTCCCCATTGAGTGGTTGAAATCGACTACAAGAATTACAACAACAACGAAAGAAATTGGAACATGTAGTAGTATGTTGGTAAAGCACTTTGGGAACAAGGCCATTGTGGGGCACTAGTACCCAATAGATTCCATTGATTTCCATGAGCATACTATGACTGGTATGATGGTTTGAGGCATGTATTTGCCTTGGTTGTTGATCTTTCAATGCGAGGAAGACTTTCCAAGGGATGGATCACTAGGGTTAGGGGTTTCTGTGGAACTTAGAAGGTGAGTCACTTCACAAAAGGAGGTGACTCCATTTCCTGAGGGACTGTGTAGTAGAGAAGGAAAGGTTGTAGATATATTGGTTTTGGTCATTAGCATTTCTAGATAGAAGCAGATGCATATTGGGAGTGTGCTCTAGAATAATGAGCCAATAACTATTCGATGAGGGGATAGGTTGTGTGGGATTATAGAACCAGAAATTGGATACAACTTTGATTGTGGTAGTGGATTCTGGATTTCTTGGGAAGGAGGTGAATCCCGGTACTACTTTTGAGGGTGGAAGTGTGATCCTTTGGATTCCCTCGTTGATTGATACAGTAATCGTATCGTTTTATTTACATGTTTAGCAAAAGTGCATATGTGTATATGTGGTTATTGCAAATACCGTAATGCGATGGATTATAAAGCTCCATTATGAGGTATGTAAATACTACAACGAGCTAAGTCACAAAGCTCCAAGGTATGTTAATACTACAATGACCTAAGTCATGAAGCTCCATTCATTGTAAATACTGTAATGAGCTAAGTCATCAAGCTCCTGAGAAATATGTTTGTTTTTTAGAGGTTTTTTTGAGATCTTGGTGTGGTTTATCATTGAGGATGGTGATCTCCAAGTGGGAGGGTTTTGTAACAACCCTAGTGAATATTTCATGTAATAAAAGTTAATAAAGGAAAAATAAGCCCACGGGTAAGGAACATGTATTCCAAGTTGAGTGTTGGACAAAGAAATCCTAGTGGACATCACTAGATGTGTGTTTTGGCTAAGGAAAATTGGGAAAGGCATTAAAAGACAAAAGGGCATTTTTGGCACATTTATTTATGAAAATAAAGGAAAATAGGAGAGAAGGAGGGTAAAAGGTCACAAGTTTCATGTGAGGAGGAAACTGAAGGAAAATAATGGAAAATGAATAAAATGGAGGCCTCATTGATAAAAATACTTATGAGGATTAGTTCACAAGCTTAGTTAGTGTTAAGCTCTTGGCCAGGTCGAGATAGAAGCTCTCTTATTATTATCTTTCTCTCTCACTCTTGGTTACTTAGAGTTTCCTTGGAGCACTCTAGCTTTAGATTAAGGAAGGAAAATCAAGGAAAGGAAAGGAAAGGAAAATAAGGATCAAGGAATAAGAGAAGGATCAAGTAGCTTTATCAAGAATACCTATAGGTAGCCTTCTGTATTTGTGATTTCCTAGCTGGTTTGGGCATGCATGGCCTTGCATTTTGGTGTATGGTTCTCTTGATGTCAGTGGCATGGTTTTGTCGGGTTATGACCATGGTTTTTAGCCAAGCCTTGCCTTTTTCTGGATTCCATGGTGTGTTGCAATGTTTATCTCGATTTTGAGCTTTAGTTTTCCAGATGTATTTCACAATCCAGGGCAGAGGTCATCTCAAGGTTCATTCCCAAATGCCTAGGAATCCCTTGACCAATTTTGGTGGGATACATGTTAAATACTAAGGCAAAAGTCTCCATTTAGGGCCTAGTGATCTGTGATTGGATTGCGGAAAAACCTGAGAGACAAGGAGACAAAAAATTCCTCAAGGATAGTGATGGATTTCAGATGGCATTGAAAGTTTGGTTCATTTCTGATCAGAGCACTCATTTTGGTGTGATCACGGTTGGGTGAGGGTGGAGGTGGTTTAGCCTTTTGTCTCCCTTGGTTGCTCTTGGATTGGTTGTTCTATGAGATCCCACATTGATGCTTCAAACATGGAACAAGGGTGACTAGCTGAAAGAGAGATTTGGTTCAGCTATGTTTACGGCTGGGTGGTACGTGAAAGTCGTGAACCTGGTGAGATTTTCCTATGATTAATAAAAGCTAAGTAGTCTCACTTTTGCATTGATTTATATGTGGATTTAATGGTTGTCATATCTCAGATATTTATGTGATTTCATGATGGTTATAAGCATGGTTATATGACTCATTCATGTCGTGGTTTTCTCATGTATTTACTTGTAATTATTAAATGAATGGATGCAAGACCTAATTGATGATATAATAGTTCAATGGAGAAGAATGTGATCCTTGTCATCATGTTTCATAAGTTCTTTCAGTTATTTCTGCATTGTCTTATATCCTAGTCCTATAGGTTGCAATGATGCCAAGTGTTTGATAGAATGTCAGTCCTGGTTGGGGATGCTCAGGCCTAATCTTGAGGTTTATTTTTCATTTATTCGCATTTTTATCATGTATTTGATGGTTTATGAAGGTTGTAGCATGTTTTGGGTAGAGGTCAGGATTCTGGACTAGAAAAGTCACTCAAATCTTCGGGTCGCTAACATAGGTCTACTAAGAAACATCCACACTTGTTGGCACAGAGGCTTATGATAGCGACTTTGAGTTTTTTATCACTGTCTTGCCTATAGGATGAGAGTGATTTTGGGTTAAGAGGCTTAAAACATTAGTGGGACCCAGGGACAAGATGTCTAAGTGGATGACATGTCTCCTGGGTGTTTATTTTCTTATGTGGAGGAATTCTTTTGATGAGTTCTGATGATTCCATAACTTATCAGACTCTAGATTAGGGGCAAAAATTTGCTCAAAAATCAAAGTGCTCAAAATCTCTCAAAACCTGAACAACCACATCCACCTGACGATATGATACTAATGCAACTTGTTTCACTCAAAATGGAGGTCATATTAGAAATATATCATGTTCTATCCACTTTTCCAAACGAAGGATTTTTGAAAAAAAATTACAGTCACTAATCAGTTAGCTATCCATAATGTTGATGTGGTAGTTGACTCTATAGCTGAAATGTTTGGTCAACGGGCAGTGAGATCATGCCATGTGGCACATTTTGGTTGGTCTAAAGTTTGATGATTTGGCTTTATTTCATTAGACAGGGGAGCACCAATGAGAAGGAGACATGTGGTAAGAGCAGAGGCTACCACATGTCCCTCCCCAATGCCTTATTAGAATAGGCATGCAATGTAGAAGTTTATTGGTAGGTTAGGGAATCGAGCTTGCGACGTCACTCACACAAGACCAATGCCCCACTATTATGTCACAAGCATCTTACTTAACATATGGTGGGCGAAAATTCAATTTAGATTTTAAGCATTGATAGTTTGGGGGAAGAGAGGACTAGCCCTGTGGGAAAGCACCCTCGCATGTGACCAACTTCAAAAACTAGAGGCCATCGCTAATTCTAACAACGTGGATTAATGCTCTAAGTGTAATTTAATGCTAATTAAACCATGATTATCACTTAATTAGGTGCATGTTTAACTTGTTAGTGGTTTTGGCAGGTTCGACAAATCTTGCACTAACTCCAAATTTGGCGGGGCTAACTGGAGTTTCTCTAGTTTTAGTGGAGCTTTCCAAGGAAAAACTGAACAGACTATAAATTCTTCTATGTTCGACCAATTTTAGCTTAGAAATAATAATTCTTAGATTATTTGGATGCTCTCAACACAATGGAATAGGTTGTAGAGGCAGAAAGGCACTTTTGTAAGTGATTTTTCTACATTGAAGTTCAAGGAAGCCTAGGGCCACCAGGAGAGGAGGTCAAGTCTAGATCAATTGAAGTCCAATTGTAGAGCTTGGAAAGTAACTTTTTAGATTTTTGGGTCTTTTGAATCCAATGGAGTAAGCTGCAAAGCCATTGGAGCACTGGAGGTGCATGTAATCAAATAATTGACCATTAATCCAAAGAGGGCCTAGTCATTGAAGCAGTTCCAAGAAGATGTAGCGAAGGAGGTGTGAACTCCTTTATCAATTTTTTGTTATCAATTTACTGTTTTTTATTTCTTTTAATTTTACTTGTTGTATATGTGTTTAAAACGACTAATTAATCTCATAAATTACTCATAAAAGACATTGAATACTTGACACATAAACCTTCCAATTTTGGTTAATTTGAGATTATCTTAAAAACGTTTTAAATTCATGATGAGGGAGATTTCATATCATTAAAAGGTTTTCCAAAAATTTCAGATCAAGTTGGTATCAGAGCACTGTTTGTACATTTTAACCCTAAGATGGTTTGCCAAGGTTGGCTAGAAAATTAGATATTGGTTTTGTATTTGTGCAAGGAGAATTTAACTGTGCGAAATTTTATGTGTGTAAGCTAAAGAAAGGAGATGGTCTGAGATGCTTCTTTGTTGAGAAAATTTTTGAAGTTTTGTGAAGGATTTTGATGCATTACAAGTGTGATGGAAGCTTCCACAAGTGATGTTTCTAATTCATCTTCCTTAGCAAGACTCTTTGATTTTGAGATGTTGCAAGAGCTTATCATCATGGTAGATATGGTGTAAGAGATTAATGAAGATAGGAAGGAGAAAAATATGCTTGAAGAGGAGTTGATGGCCGTGAAGGAGGAGAAGCAAGATCTTCTTTAAAAGATGCATGAGATGGAGATTCAACCCCATGATGCCAAGGAAACCCTAGACAAGTATGTGCATGCAAAAGAGGTATGTAATTCAAGTTTATCTTCAATTTCCTCTCAAAATGAATGTTTTGGTGCTTTTGAAAGACACACTAGAGAAATAGGGTCCAAATTATTGATGAAGATGGGCTATGAAGTTAAAGGGTTAGGAAAACATGCACTAGGCATAGTTGAGCCAATTTTTATTAAGGAAAGGCCTAGGTATTTGGGTCTTGGTTATGGATAACATGATGGAGAATGCTCCAACAGTGAGGAAGCACATGAAGGTGTTCCAAAAAGGAATTTCATTACATTTTCATTAACTCAAGTTTGTGAAGTTTGTGTTCATGAGGCATGCAAAAGTTTTAAAACCATTTTTCAAGAAGATTCTCATAAGCATCCAAATAGTGGAAATGACAAACAAGAGGATGTTGAAACAACTTAGGTCGTTGAAACAAGTGTTGGTATTCTGAAGGGAGCCACTAACTCATCAAATTCACCTCCTCAAGAAGGCAAAAAAGGTGAATCTTCAAGGTATAAATATGCATTTAATCAAGTTTGTTTTGATTATGATAAACATGGTAAATCTTTAGATAAAATTTGGAGAAAATTTACATGATCCTTTGGTGGTTTGATTACCATATTGTTTCGAGGTGTTGGAAGAGGATAGACATAAATAGGAAACTTTCAAAACAAAGTAGACAGAAAGCCAAAGGTCCATTGGATAATGGAAACCATGTTGAATAGAAGATGAAATTATTTTTCCCTTATTGCCATAAGCAGGGTCATCTTGTCGACAAGTGTTGGACTTTGCATCTAACAAGTCATCCAAGACATTTTAAGGAGGTGGAGAGAGATTTTCACAAGAATGGAAAAGAGGATTCCGCAATTGATGTGGGTCAAGATGATACACATGATGAAGTGTAGCTTAAAGAAGCTCCATTGAAATGCTTTGGAAAGAGAGGGTTATATTTATTAAACAATTAAGTACTTTCATTTCTTTTGATAATTGATGTAAATCTTGCATTATTGATGCATTTCCTTGTTATTTGGATGCATTTCGTTTCTCCTGAAATTATGTTGCATATTGCATGAATCAAGATGTTCGTAAAGAAGATTTATTTTGACTCACTTAGATGCAAAAAATATGAAAATTTGCAATTACAAATTTGCAAGAATGTTGCAATCATGAGCTTTCATGTTTACGCTAGGAAGGTGTTCAAAAGTGGAGTATGTTGAGTCAATTTATTGTAAAAAAATTGGTCATTTCAGCTCTTTAAGTACTCGTACATACCGATGGTATTCTTTTAATTCTGATTATACTTGTGAGAGAGTTGAGAATTGTTATACATGCATGAGAGTTTGTGTGTGTGAATAGTGGAATTTTTAATAGTTCCATTGTGCTTGAAAATGCATGAGTGATGGACTTCCGTTGGTTGATTGCTTCATTAAACATGTATGTTGTCAACTTCAAATGTTGATCATTTTCACATGCATGAGTGTTGGCTTGCGTGGTTGATTGATTGTTACATGTATGTTATATCAAATTGGAAGAGTTAATTTTGTCTCCGAAGATGAAAGTGAGATGTGATGAATTGTTTGATGAGAATGTGAAATTCTTGTTGTAAATCGTCAATTTGTTGTACATGGTTTTTATTGATTTGAAAGTCAATTATTTGAAGAAGCATGTTTTGTCGACTTGTGTTTAGTCGATGGTTTATAAACCAAGATGTAAGAGTACATGGTAATGTTCAAATGATGTGACATTTGTTGCTTTCAAGAAGCAAAAGGAAGAAGTCGTCAAGTTATATTCTTGCATGAGTGTTTTTTCAAGGATAATGGTGTTTCTTGTGACAAGATGTCGTAAGATTTTGGAAGGTCCATGCTTGAGTATGATTAACATTCATTCTCAAAGCATGGCATGGGAAGCATGCCAATACTGGAGGATGATGGAATCAAGAAGCGAAAGTGGAAAAAAATGGCAAAAATATTTTGTAGCCATTGCAGACCATTTGATGTGTTGACGCCAAGAAGAGAAACAAATGGTGAATCCATTCTTTGGGATGTGGAATTTGAAACCATGGAGATAAAATAATGGTAATTTATTTTCTTCTTATTAATGATATTGGAACTCATTTCTATAGTTCGCTCAAATGGGCTTAACTTGGAAAAGTGGTTTCCAAGGAGAATCTTGCATCAAATGCATGTGTTAAAAAGGAGGAATATGATTCTTAGTGGGAAGGCCATCAGTCAACTTTCCAAGCACCGAGGGATCACTTCAGTACACTAGAGTGTTTAATTAGCAAGCAACCAATAAGTGTTGGATTGGGTCAGCAGCAAAACAAGAAAATTGGTTGAAGTGTCAAGCCATTTTCAAGGCAAGGCATGTCAGTGAACCCAAGTGGTTGTCATGGATATTTTTCCAAGTAGAATAAATTGATAGAACTTGGGAAGGAGAAGTGTATTAAGATCTCGTTAGGTAACCAACTTTTGTTGGTCCAAAAGCCTATCAGTGGGAAGGAGGGATCGAAATCTAAATTAGGGGAAAAAATTTGCTCAAAAATTAGGTGATTAGAATCACTCAAAACCTAACTGACCAAGTCCGTCTCGGAGATACGATCCCAACACAACTTGTTTCACTCAAAACGGAGCTCGTATGAGAAAGACATCATGTTCTATCTGTTTTGCTAGACAAAGGATTTTTGAAAGAAAAAAAATACAGTCACTGGATAGTCAGTAGTCCATACTACTAACATGGCAGGTGACTGTGCAGGTCAAAGGCTTGGTCAATGGCCAGTGAGGTCATGCCAAGCGAAATGTTCTGGTTGGTCTACAATTTGATGATTTCGATTTATTTCATTAGACAGGGGAGGACTAATGTTAAGGAGACATGTTGCAAGCCCAGATGCCACCACGTGTCCCTCCCCAATGGCCTATTAGAATCGGCACGTAGTGTAAAAGTTTATTGGAAGAAGAGGGAATCGAACCAACGACCTCACCTACATAAGACCAATGATCCACCGTTATACCGCCGTAATGTTACTTAACATATGGTGGGTGCAAATTCAATTTAAAGTTTAAGTGTTGGTGGTTCGAGGAAAGAGAGGGCTAGCCCACTCCCATGTGACCAACCTCAAATATCAGAGGCCAACGCTAATTCTAACCACGCAGATTAATGCGCTAAGTGGAGGTTAATGATAATAAAACCATGATTACCACTTAATTAAATGTGGGTTCAACTTATTGACGATTTTGCTGGGTCCGAAAAATCCGGTTCTAACTCCAAATTTGGCGGGGTTAGATCAAGTTTCTCCAGTTTTAGTTGTGTTTTCCTAGGAAAAACAGAAGATACCATAACTTCTTCTATTTCCGGCAAATTTTGGCATATAAATAGTCATTCCTAGATTATTCGGATGCTTTGAACACAATCAAACAGGTTGTAGAGGTAGAGAGGCACTCCTATGCACTATCTTTCTATGTTTAAGTTTAAGGAAGCCTAGGGCCACCATGAGAGGAGGTCAAGCCTATATCAGTTGAAGTCTAATTGTAGAGATTGGAAGGTCATTTTTCGGGTTTTTGGGTCCTATGAATCCAATAGAGTAGGTTCAAAATCCATTGGAGCACTACAGGTGCATGTAGTTAGAGAATTGTTCATTAATCCAAAGATGTCCTAGCCAATGAAGCAGGTCGAAGGAGATGTAGCCCATGAGGGGTGAAGTGCTTTATTAGCTTTGTGTTATGAGTATTTTTCTTATTCCTCTTCATTTTTCTTGTTGTATATGTGTTTAAAATAACTAATTAATCTCATAAATTACTCATAAAAGACACTCAATACTTGACATATAATCCTTCAAATTTTGGTTAATCTGAGATGATCCTAAACACATTTTAAATTACTGATGAGGGAGCTTGCATAGCATTAACAAGTTTTCCCAACATTTCAAAACAATTACCTTAATGTCACCAAGGAGATTGAATCCCTTATAGTAGCCTCTCTCATCACATGTTTTCCTGACTGGTTGGCTACTTATGTGGACCTACGAGGAGGGGGCGGTACAGATTAGTTGTGATTTGTTCTATAAACTTTATTGTAAGTATGGAATTAAACGAAAATTTTATTGATCTGTTGGGGAGAGGTATTGTACAACATAGTATGAGGGTGATGTGTAAGCATGTGCTTTCTCAACATAGATTTGGCACTTGTACAATAAATAAATGTAATAAAAATAATTTTCTCGAAACATATAATCCCTAGAGGTGCAAACCTTCGGTATAACTTGAGGAAAGGTTTGTACCTCATTGTATTTGATACCTCTTAGTGCATGATTTATTCATAATTATATGGATCTAGGATACTTCTAGTTGAGGCCATTGATGTCACATTTTTTTTATTATAATATGTATATGTTTGATGTAATACCCCTCCATTTTCTATGTTAGTAATTTATTGCAACTAGACATGGACTATACTTTTGACTGGATGGCTAGGAAAGCCATATTAGATTGTGAATAATGTGATCTATAAAACTCTTGGTGATGTAATTAATATATTATTAATAATAAAGAAAATTTTGGAAATTACTCAGGAATGAAGCACTAGGGCTAGAAGATTATTTCCAAGTTGGAAACAATTATTACTGGTTAAATTCAAGATAAATCTTCCCTTTAATATCTCCTAAAAATCATTATGATGAAATACATATGATTTAATATTATGGGAGAGAAATTTCTATTAAATCACTTAGTTCGAGAAAGATATTAAGTTGGGTGAAACAAACCATTGCAGGAGATAAATATAGGATTTAAGGAAAAAGGAAAAGAACCTTTTTTGAAAAAAATAAGTCTAAGTGGGTGGATTGGCAAACCCAAAAAGTAGGACACTGCTAAAATATGCTATGGAAGGAAAAACTTATAGAAACACACACCACTTAAGAATCAAAGGGTTGTTGATTCCGTTGTCGAACATGTCTTAGCTGGGGGAGAACTAGTGGAAGCAGTTTAGCGTCAGGAGGAACATGTTTCATTCTTGAGAAATTTCTAGGAGCCACTGTGGTTAGAACCCTAGTTATAACTTCTTATAATTCCCAGGAAAATTAATTCATTTTACCTACCTATATGTATGTTTTTATTAATGCTTTTGTCTAAGAACTGGTCATTTTCTAATGATATCAATGGATATATGGACGAATAATAATTTAATGTCATATTCTCAATATTCATGTTCTTTAATATGTTTTTAGGATTGGTACACAAGTATCACCATGCAAGTATCAAAAGCAAAAACTCGAGTTGAAAATTATATACTAGTTGTGAAATGTATTACACATACTAGCATATACAATTATGGAGAAATCGTAAATTATATATATATATATATTGAAAGGAATCAACAAGTTTGGAAACAATTATAATATGGATTTATGCCTAATACCATTTAATAGATGAATAGATAGGGATAAGTTGGTCCTATGCGAGCAAGGAAAATTTTCCTCAACAGTCTAGACGAAGTCACATGAATATTTTTGAGATTAGAAATAAAGAACTTCTCTCTCAAGATACAACAAGGTAATTGTTTTAATTCTTTTCTTAATGGGTACACCTTATGGACAATCGAATGTGTTCCTGAAATTAGAAAAAATGGTGATAGAAGAAGAATTTATATAATGGGAAAAGGAATGAAAACATAATTGATAAATACCATGAGTAAAATGGGGAATAAAGAAACTCTAGGTAAAAAGGATCTAATAAGAGTGTCAATTGAGATTGAGTAGCAGGAGGTATGTTAGTTTACTAGAACTCCATGCTAGGCAAGTGGGGCTTAAAATAAAACTAGATTCGGTTATATTGTTTCCTACTACTTGAGAAAAAAAACAATTAAAGAAGTGAAGAGATGATGGTCGATACTATCATAAAGGGAATATGGTAAGCCTATGTGTGGCAGGAGTAAAACTAACACCATATATAGTTAATTGGTGGCATATTACCTCAAATATATATCTTAAATTCACAATAATTATGCCCACAACTACCAACATTTACCCAATTATAAATTAGATATATTATGTAGATACCAGAGGAGAAATAAGTGTGACAATGAATAACAATTAATAGGATAGTAACATGCATAAAATAAATCAACTGCTCATATAACAAATTAGTCCAACTATTGTAGAACTATCAAGAAAGTGAACGCATATATATCATAGATTCATTACTAAGATCAAACATCTCGTTGAATAAAGGAGAATTTTAAACTCTACATGAAAATTGAAGCCTCGATACATATCAAGTCATTTAAGGAAGTTGAACTAGGGTTTTGCTGAATAACCAATATTCGTGATATATATAACCTAGAAATTTACAATTTTTGGTCTCGCCTTGAGATTATACTCAATGGATTACAACATAAAATTATAAAGACAACTGAAATCAAATTAGTCATTTTGGGGGTGTGGATTTTCGGGAAGAAAAAATTAATTACAAGTCCAACTACGAAGTTTAGACAAAATTAATATGGTGAGCACAGTATTGTTGAAAAAATTGTGATACAATTTAGGAAGAGGTAAAATACCTGCCAAGAAATTTCATCTGAGTTACGCTCAAAATTAAATATTTAAGGGAGGAACAAAATATAGACTATTTCTCTCAAATTGTAACAAAGACTAAAGGAGTTTACCTAGAAAAATTTGACTCTTGCATATGCAACATGTCTCTGTAAATTTCGCAAACTGATTTTAGGAAGAAAATAATACCAACCAAAAAGCCTATATAAATTCTATAGTAGAATAAAAAAAACAGAGTGTCACTTACCCTATCCACAAAAGAATATTTAAAAAGTATAGGGTGAAAGATAACAGTTTCCGAAAAACTAGGGTCACAAGAATTAGAGCGTAAAAGATAAAAACAAGAAAATGAACATGAGAACAAGGATCCATGGGAAATTCATAGGTTTTCACCTAAATAAATAAGGATAATTAGTTAAAAAGAGAAAACCTACAATCATAAGGATTCTTGTGTGTAATTCAATATGTTATATGGACAATTAGGATTTCTACTAAACTAATATGACAAATAGGTAATGTAATTATGTATTGGTTAGTTTAGTAAAAGAAACATGGAAGACAAAGTCAACCAGGGAAGCTAGTGTCATATACCTATTAGCACAAAATTATCTAGGAATGGAAACTATTATTAAGGACGATAATGTTAGGATTCTTTATAAGAAAATGTTGTCTAGCTATGTCACCTTCGAAAATTATGGTTTCAAAGGTTATGAAGTTGTATAGCATGTTACTAATTGAGACAAATGAAGATTAAGTTTAGTTTGAAGTCAAAGGGTTACAAAAAGAGAAGGATCTTTTATAATATGGATTTTGTATCATTCATAATAATATCTAAATATATATATATATAAAGTCATAAGAAGGACTAGCCTTTTGAGCATTAGGAACTAATTAAAGGATATAAGCATAACATGTAAAATTTGATTAAGGATAATTCCACAAAATATATAGATGCCTATTTTTGACTAAAATTAAGGAAATTCCTATGAGACAAACATCTAAGTTTTGTTTAGGAAAAACTAAATAAACTAGGTTTTGATCAAGTAGAGTTACATAAATAGGATAGTAGCTAGGTTCGTAGCATGGAATGTTATACCTCTAACATTCAGTGGATATTAATTCACTATAGTATAATAGTCGAGGTAAGTGCACCATAATATATGAATTACTAAATTGTGGAATAGGGTAGCCCATAATCAGAGGATTGTATCAACTTGAAGGACATGCACACACACACACACACACATAAAGAAATACATTGATAATAAAAGTGAATTTGTATACATAAAATGAAAATGAAACTATAATCTGATAAAAAATTATAGGAGTTTCAGTATTGTGTATAAGATAATTTAACCAATGAATGAAGCTCACAAATAATTAAGGAACCTGCAAATGATATGCATGCCAAATATTATCATTCCATTTATTGGTTTTAGTAAAATGTTTGATTCCAATGTGCTTGAACAGGTACCATCAACCAACTCAAAAGCCGTAAAAAAATAATCAAAAAGGGTCGTAAGAGAGCCTAAATTAAATCATCAAAGAATTATATAGGCATGCCTTTGAGTACCATAAAATAAAGACATAAACTCTAGTCTAGGTAGTGTGAATATTCTAAGAAGGAAACATGTTGTTTCAACAAAAATACGTAGTGCACCCAACTTATGGGTAGGAAGATCCAAGTATGAGTTAAAGGTTTCTTATTAGCTAGGTAAGAATTCAAATAAGGTCATCGAGAAGCCATCCCATAGTTATGACTTCCATGTGATTGGGAAATAAAATTCTTGTTAGTAAAGAAAAAGAAACTTTGCAATAATTGTTAAAAATAGTAATACCTTTTCCAAAACAATAGGGTAAAAAGAGAGTTAAAATGCTTGTAAGGGGTTTCCAAGGGGACAACCTAGTATCATCTATGGGAATGAAAAAAATCAGTAGAAATGATCAAGTTGCATAACAACACCTATGAAAGAAAAGTGAAGGAATCGCCACAAATGCAAGAGTAAATATCATGAGAATGTAACCCTAATGGAAAAAAGATAGAGTAAAATTGATCACGGGGTGACAAATCTCTTGTGAGGTATACTAGAAGCACCAGCTCCCGACTAGGCTTCTAGACTTGGGCTACAAGTTGAATACCCTTGTAACACTCACATCATCAAGTGATAAATTTTTTTTTAGAGAGGAAACCCTCTCCATAAGCTTTGTTCGATACATTTGTCACATACCCCTTTTTCCTACAATTTTCTTTTCTATTTTACCATTGGTGGATTTATACACATGTATAAGTATTTCTATGTTACTAACTTTAGTTACCAATTACAAATTTTCGTTGTTCAATTGATTTTGTCATTATGTCCATTATCTATACTCCATGTGGCGTCTAGCCCTATCTAGTATTCTTAGGACTAATTTGTATTTATGCATTACATAAAAATTCTAATGATCAATAGTGTAAGGCCAATCTAATGGCTAGAAAAGTTATTAATGAGCGCACATTATAATTAGATTATGTTATTCTTACAAGTATCCCTTTTTTTTATTCCCCATACCTAATGTTATAATATGAGCACTACCTATGTTTTGGGAATTCCCAGATGGTATTAATATAGTTCAATGATCAATCGTTATTCAAATTTATTTTACGTATCTCTTGCATATATTACATGACACATTTAACTTAACTTCATGGTCTTTATATATAAATACAATATTTTTTGGTTATCCTGGGGTTTATTCCAAGCTTGTGGTATTGTATACATACATTTGTGTCAATTTTAATATGGAGTCCTTCTTGGTTTCTCCATGCATCTATTCATTTTTCTGCTTTGACTAACAAAAGATAGCCACATGATCATGCCCATGTGAATTCCACATGTGATAGAATATTAGCAATGGACGGTAGCAACCTCCTCGATATGGTTGAATGGTGGTGATTTTTTGAACTAACCCTATCCCATTTTCGTTGTAATTTTGGTAATTGGAGTTCATTTGGTATTTCTGCAAAACAATGGCATTAGTTAGGTGTTGTCTTTCATGAGTTCTTCTTTCATCTACTGACTGTGTCTAACATAATTTAGCTAGGGTTCTTAAGCACAAAACTGATTACATAGTGGAGGTTTTAGCTTTGTTAATTTGGTAACCTTTCACTCTGTATTTACAATGTTTTGAATTGGAATCCTTTCATTTTACGTGCTCAACAATATTCATAGTCTCATATTTTTTTTCTTTTCTCCTCTTTGTGTTTTTGATAGCATGAAACCCTGACATTTTTTGGTGGGGTTCTACCCTTGTTTTGTGAATGTAGTGGTGTTTCCACTTTAATCGTAGAATTTTTATGACTAGTCGTATATTATTTCTCTTCCTTAACCATTTAAATATGATTCAAGAATTTTTAAGAATTGGGTTCTAATATTTATTATAGGTGAAACCCTCCAGGGGTTAATCACTCACTTTCACCGTGTCTTTAGGTGTTTCATTTATAATTTTGGTTTGAGGGTATTCCTTATAAATCCATTAAATGTGTTAATCAAAAGAATAGTGTAGCCTAAGTGTATTGTCCTTTTACTATTGATTATTGTAGATATTGTTGTCTCTGTAATGTATTTAGATGAATCTATAAGGAAGAGTTCTTCTTTTATTTTATTTTCTTCTTCAATGCTTTGATTCCAGTTGTCTCGGTCAATTTTCATGTGAGTAACTTCACTCTCTATTACCTCCTAGATGTTGGAATTATGGTAAGGCTCTACTTTATTTCTACTTCATAATTTTGTTGGTTTATGGATTATTTCCTTCTTGTTAATTTTATTGATGGAAAAAATTATAGAGGAAAACTATTGCACATGCCAATAACCTCTTACATTTGAAAACTTCATTTCTTTATAAATTTTACAGTATAATTTTTTAAGTTTATCCTTCATTATTTTTATTTTTCATATCTAAACTCAACGTTATGAATTCCACACGGTACTTTTTCTTCTCGGAGCATATATTTATTTTGGGGATTTCGACAACAAATTTGGCTTTTGTTTTTTTTTTTTTACTTCTTCTCATTGAACCAAATACTAATTTCGTCTCCAACTTCCAGGTTGGAATATTCACTTCCACTATGCTGATTTGTGGTTTCACACATGTAGATTTGATGTATTGGTTCCGAGGTGTCTATATAATTTTGTTATAGCAAGAATCCCGAGTTTATTTTCTCAGTGAACACTGAGGTGCTAAAGCTATAAATGGCACACTTTTCATAATATTTAGGGAAATATTATTTATAATAACCTTTCATTCTAAAATTTTACGAACTAGTAATCCATATGATTGCATCTTCCTTAGTAGTTCGTAAAATTTTATGAGTTTGTAAAATTTTAGAACCAAGCATGTTCTTCCCTATCATAAATTGTTGATACCAGCTCCCCCAGAGCTAATATGTCTTCACTTTGAGAATTAACAACCTCATTAATTCTTGAGTTGTTTGTTTATAATTTTCCTTTCTAATATATTTTAGCAATGTCCCTCTTTTAGGTTTGCCAAACCATTTGACTAGGCCTTTTATTTTTTTCAAAAAATGTTGTTTCTTTTTTCTTTAAAACTTGTATTTTTCTTTAAAACTTGTATGATTCACCAACTAAGTTATTTAATATGACCATTCTCTCCATAAAATCAAATCATTCTTTTTATTTTCCTTCACTGAGGGATTTTTAGGAGACTTTAAAGGAAGATTCATCTTGGATTTAACTGGCAAAAACCACTTCAAAAGTGGCAGGAAATATTCTAACTCTTGTGCTCTTTTCCCAAGTAGTTTACAACATTTTTATTTATTATTAATAATTAATTGATTACATAACAATAAATAAATTAATGAAATAATCTCAAAAGTTTCAACATTACATCCCTAGCCATCTAGTCTAGAAATGTTGATGTCTAAAATAGTCAACATAAACATAGAAAACATAAGGTTGTTACATATTCCCCCCGTTTTTATTCAACACCATCCTCAATGTTGGATGTCGAAGTCTTTTCCTTTTGTAACAGTGATGGAAAGGCCTCCCACATTTTGTCTTCCATCTCCTAGGTGGGCTTGTTGAGTGTCAAGTGTTTACAATGCAGATTAACCTAAGGAATGGATCGATTCCAGAGCAAGATCTACCTCAAATCTAATATTCGAAGTGGCTCTAGTTTGAAATATCCTTCTGGTTCCAACCATATCAATTTCCAACCAATTATATGAGAACTATGATGGACATATTATTTTTAGAAACATACATGAAAAACATTGTGTACTTTTATGTGGCTCAGAAATGCCAACTGATATGCTCCTGGTCCAACCCTGTCTAAAAGTTTGAAACACCAACATAACCATGGAGCTAATTTAGCATAGGTCCCTATCCTGAAGGTTAATTTCCCTAGTTTAAATATTATGTATAGATTCTCTTTGACCTTAAATTCCATATGGGTTCTTCTTTGTTCAGCATAACTTTTTCATCTCCCCTGTGCAATTTTTATGTTCTACCTATTCTTTTTCACTATTTATTCCATTTCCTAGAATACATATGGTCCCAAGATAAGCCTATCTTCGGGCTAACTCTACCTGAAAGGTGTGTGGCATTTCCTTGCATACAATATTTCAAAGGGACTCCTTTTTATAGAGGTTTCATAATTGTTGTGAAATGAAAATTCTTCTAGCTATTGGAAATATTCCAACTTCATAGGTTTGTCCCTAACATGCATTCTTAACATGTCCTCTAGAATTTGATTGGTCCTCTCTATCTATCCATCAGTTTGGGGATGATAAGTTGTACTGAAATTAAGTTAAGCACCCATCCATCCAAACAAAGCCTTCTGAAATTTGGAAGTGAATTTAGCATCCCTGTCAGATATTGCCATTTTCTGTACCACATGCAATAAAAAATTCTTCTTCATAAAAATGTTTGGAAATTGAGTTCTCCCAAATTTAGACTTTACGGGTATAAAGTGTGTTGCATTTATTAATTTTTTTGTAAACACCACGAAATAATAATGTTGTCATCTTATTCTTGGACATCCTATAATAAAATATAATTAAATGAATTCCCATCTCAATTCTGAAATGCATAGTGGATTTAATAGTCCAACTAGGTGTTGTTCTACCTTCACCTGTTGATAATTTAGACATTTGGAAAAATATTTTGCTACCTCATTTTCATACCAGGCCAATAAAACTCATTTCTTAGTGAATTTATCATGTTTTTATAACCATGGTGTCCAAATTATGGCTTTTTTTTATGCTAATTCAATAGCAACTCTTTAAAGCACTTGCATTTGGAATGTACAATCTATTTCTATAAGTTCACAATTTTCTTGAATTTTCATCATATCCCAAAAATTATATTTCTTACAATTTTTAGTAAATTTCTTGATAAATTTGATCCTCCTGTATTGAATTCATGATATTCTCAACAAAACTATAGTGACGGCTCTAACAAAAATTTCCATAAGTGAATTTGTTCTTCTACTTAAAGCATCTCGTAGTTTATCTTCTTTACCCTTAATATGTTTAATATCAAATTCAAATTCACTGAGAAATCTATCCACCTAGATTGTCTAACATTGAGATATATCTCGATGCAAAAATATTTTAAGTTAATGTGATCTATCATCAATGTTAACTTTTTAGCCAACAAGTAGTGTCTCCACATTTTTAAGGCATGTATTACAACAAACAACTCAAACTCGTACAATGCATAGCTCTTTTCATTTGGATTTTGTTTCCTAGATTCATAGGCCACTACAAATTTATCTTGCATGAAGACTCCATGTAAACCCTCCAAACAACCATCTTCTCATAGAACAAATTCCTTTTCGGGATTTGCATTTATCAAAATAGGTGTTACTATTAATAAATATTTTAGTTTGTGGAAACATTCCTAATACTTGGTTGTTCACTCAAATTTTGTTCATTTCTTTTGTAATCAAGTGATAGGATATGTTAGTTTTCAAAAAACTTCAATGAATCTTTCGTAGTATCCTGTAATTCCCATATAGGATCGAACATCTGACACATCCTTAGTTATGGGCGAGCTTAAAATGGCCCTAACGTTTTCCAGATCAATAGCAAATCCCTCTTTTGAAATGAAATAGACCATATATTGTATTTTATCTTTGTAGAGCTCAAATTTACTAAATTTTTCATACAATTGATGCTCTCTCAAATTTTGTAGCACAAGTCTCAAATATTCTTTATGCTCCTCCTCATTTTTCGAATACACTAGAATGTCATCTATAAATACCAACACAAATTTATCAATTTACTTAGTAAACACGTTATTCATTAAACACATAAATGATGTCAGTGCACTGGTGGTGCATTGGTAAGACCAAAAGGTAACACTTCAAATTCATAGTGACCATATGTGGTTCGAAAGGTTTTTTTATGAATGTCTTCATCCTTTATTCTTAATTGTTGATACCTGGTTCTCAAATCAATTTTTGGAATATGGTTTTGCCTCTTACTTTATCAAATAGATCATGAATGCAAGGTAGTGGGAATTTGTTTTTAATGGTCAAGCTATTTAATTGTTAGTAATCTATGCACATTCTAAATGTTCGATCCTTCTTCCTCACAAATAGCACTCAGGCTCTGGTGAAACACAAGGTCTAATATAGCCTTTATTGAAAACTTCCTGCAACTACATTTTCAGTTCTAATAAATTTGGAATAATCATTTAGTAAGGCGCTATAGAGACTGAGGTAGATCATAGCACTAGATAAATGGAGAAATTTATGTCTATGTTGGGAGGTAGACCTCGAATCTCTTCTGTAATAACATCCTTAAAGTCTGTAATAATTGGAAATTATCTATGTTTTGGTTTTTTGTTTTCAGCCATTTGCTTCAACACTCACAACAAATAGTTGACACCCTTTTCTGGAACTCTTTTTCAGTTGTAATGCTCAAATATTTCTAACACAAATTGGTTTTGGATTTCCTTTTATTAATTTGATTTTTTCTTCTTGATTTACAAAACTCACTATTTTCTCTAAGCAGCTTATTACTAATTTGTGTTTTCCCATCCAATCCATACCTATTAACACAACATATGAACCTAAAGGAAGTATATTTTAGTTAACTTTAGTGGGATAGCCATTTAAATCTATGGGACACTATTTTGCATGGCTAGTTACCTTCCTTTTTGTGCCAGTTTCTAATTATACCAACCTTGCGTTCGTAAATTTTTCAGTGTTTAACTTAAATTTTTTTGCAATTTGATGACTAATATAACTAGGAGTAGGCCCTCGGTCAATTAAGACATAGACAAGATGGTTCAAAATAGTACCTTGAATCTTGATAATAGTGGATTGGTGATCCACTTATCTATCTGTGAGCACTGCACTTATCTTCATGATATTCCTTGCAATATCATTTACTATTTCTGCATCATTTATTGCTAATATGTTTTGAAGATAACTAACTTCATGCAAACAATCACTTAACAAGTGAGGTTCTCCACAACCCTCACATTTCAAAGGTTCTGTTCCTTTGATCCCATCTGTCTTTCTATTATTTAGATCAACTGGTTTGGACCCAATTTGAGATTGTGCATCCTGGGCTGAACTACCTCTTTTGAATTTCTTCCATTATTGGTCCCTTCCAACAATTTTGAGATATGCAGATTTTTTGTTTTTTTGTCACCACTGTAAATTTATTTTTGTCCTTATATTAGCAAGATTTTCAGCTTTCTCCTCTAATTTTAAACTATTGATAACATAGTCTTTCTTTCCTAACTGCTTCATCCATTATTTTATTATTTTCAAACCCTATCGTTTATTTATAAGAAATTGATAAGTAATTTAAAAGCCTTTGCACCTTGGCTTTCTCTTCCTTGATGTAGGGAGCATAACACAAAAAATTGGTGAATTTAGACCAAAAACCGTCCATACTTAATTGTTCCAGTATTAACTGATGAAGTTTCATTTCCAGATCATCATAGTATCATTCCATTAAATATCTAGACTTGATTTTTTCTTGAACTCTTCCCAAGAGACCGTATTTTCTTTCAACATGTGCACTATTTTGACGTCCTCCCAACTAAGAGTACCTTTCCCCTTTAGCTGATGAATGGTCAATCTAGCCTTCAAATTACTCTCATACTCATAAAGTTGGCATTACTTTGAGATATTGAGAAGCCATGCTTCCGCATCCTCCTCCTTTTCACCATCAAAAGTAGGGGGTTTTATTTTTTTGAGCTCCCCTTGCAACTCTACTTTCTTCTTCCTTTTATATTTCTTTAAATACGTTTTGTTTGATTCATCCCCACATTCAAACTTTTCTATTTTTATCTCAACAATTTTTATTTTCATGGTTCTATTTTTTCTCCATCTCCCATTGTCTCTACTGGCCTGTGACTAGATTTTTTAGTTAGATGTTTTACTATCCTTTATTGTTCTTCACTACCCTTCAACATCAATTCATGAATGGTTATGATGTGAGACAAATATTCTTGTCAAATTCTCAGGATCTCTATAAATTGAGTTGTTGGTGGGTTATTTCCTCCTCCTAACTCCACATAGATTCCTTCTCCCTATACCTTAGGTATATTAGAGTCATCCACCATTCTGTCCTATAACTTTTCTAAATTTAGCATTAAGCATGTTCTTTTCTTAATTCTTGGGATTAACAATTTCAAAATTTAAGAAAAAATAAAAAATCGAGAACAGTGAATGAGCATGATATTTCTGCACCACTTGTTTACAACCAAAGGCCCTCATTCACTACACGGAAACAATTGGCTTCAAATTTATTTAGAGATTTCCAAATTTATAACTATCTATCAAATTTTAGCATCATGGAGATCTATCAAAATTTAATTATGGTTCAACAGTTAGGGTAGGAATCGTATCCCCATCGCTCAAAAATTGATGGAAATAAATCTTCGGCCTTTTCTAAAGATGAGGGGGGTTCGAATCTACCAGAAAAGTGGATTCTAGAGATCGTTTAAAATTATATTTTTTGTCACCTCTGCATCCTATTGAAGGGGGATTTGTATAGAGAGTCTTTGGGAATTACGCTACTGTAATTATTTAGTATATTTTATGAGAAAAGGAGAGGTTTTGGAGTTGTGATAAGGAGTGTTGATGCACCATATTAATTTGATTTCTTGTAATGGTTCAAGGCTTCAAATGGAATGAATGTATGAAGGTATTGGAGTGAATAATACTCAATTTTTATTTCTTAGCACTACCATATTTGACTTGTGAATTTAATATTATTTTTCCTTGTTTATTTTATTCTAGATTAAATTCTGCAAGGGGGTCTCTGGTGAATGCATTAACACCAAATATATTATTTAATATAAGCTCAACCATTCCAAATAAGTGATCCAAGTAAGATTTCACTAATATGAATAGTTTCTTAAACTAGCTTCATATCAATCGGGTTTGTGTTGCTCAAATCGTATACATGCCTTCCATATGGTAACCTCAGTTAATACTATAATTTTTCATGAATTAAGTCAGAATCAGTTGAAAGTTATTTCAATCTTACCATAAGAGAATATGCACGAGCATCTTGAATCAAAGATCAAATTATTAAAATGTGTTTCATTATTTTAGCATGAATGTGTCAATTGTGTGTTGTTATCAGTGAGGCTTTTAACTTGGTCTGAATCTATACTAGTGGGTTCTCTCACTATGACTAAGACACAAAGGCAAAAAGCCTTCTCATGTTTATTCTTGAAAACTATTGCGAGTCCTTTAAGTCAAACCTGAATTGTTTAACTTGGGTTATTAATGCAACCTCAATCAATGCCACTTGGTTCTTTGAATTTAAGCTCAAGTCAGAAGTTAAGAACATGAGAAGTTTTCAGAAAATCTGATTCAATACAAAAAAAATTCTTTGAATTTGAGCTGATGTCAGAAGTTAAGAATATGAATTTTTTTCAGAAAATCTGAGTCAATACAATTAGCTTCTTTGAAATCAACCTTAAAACTAACCCTGTATCAATAGCTATGGTTTCCTTCATCTGACCTAAATCATTTATAATGTGAACAAAATTCTTAACCTTAGGTTGTCTAGCACTTCTAATGATTTCTTATAATTGAAGTAAAACTGAGTATGTTTAATAGAAGCTTGTGTGAGAAATTGTAATTCTCAGAATCTATGTTGCTACTAAAAATGTCCTTGAATATGATTTTTTGCCTACATCAGAATGATCTAAATTTATTTTTTGAATAGTTACACCCAACGTTTTCTGAAGAAGAAGAAATGGTCCTTTGCAAATCGATCAATTATCACAAACTCTCTTTTCAATCAAGTAAACTCATTGCACAAAATTCTAGATTTCCATCGAGAACAGAAATACAACTCCTATTGTTGGAAAAAGAAAAGCTAAGAAGCACACATGATAGTTATTATGTGAAAAATTCATATTCCTTTCATTCCAATAGTGATAGTGGGATGCATTTTCCCCATGAAGAAGAAATCACACGCAGGAGTTTAGTAATTTTGTACTCAAAAGAGCTCGATTATAGTACTGTGATTTGTGAGGAAAATCAAGAGTTGAAGGGACAACTGCAGGGGATGCAGTGGAGATTGAGGGAGTTGGAGAAAGTTTGCAAAAAAAATCATTCTCAACTTTCAAGACTCACTAATGTCAAAATTAAAAACAACGTTAGCCATACTAGCCATAGATTAGCAAATCTTTGTACACGATAAGGAATGAAAGAAATGTAATTCAATTTCAACATGAATAAATAATTCATCTTGTACCATAAATATAACATGCAGGAAACTGTTGGATTGGTTAAACAATGTATATTTAACAATTTTTTTTTTTTTATAATATTCTTAGAGAGATACAATTGTCTTCAATTTCTCATGCAAGCATGGTTCCTCTAATCTAATATCTTAATGCTTAATTGATGTTTTCCTTTTGTTACATAGTGCATGTTAGTTAACCAAATGATACAGCAAAAAGAGGTTACAGCAGGAGAATCACTGTCAGCTACTTTTGTAGCACTGATATATGTATCTGTTCTATTTCTCCTTAAAGTATTCCTTTTGTTTCACTTGAAGGGTTCAATATATTGTTTATTGCAGGGTTGAACATGTTCATGCATCATTTCACTATGAAAATATATACACACATATCCACTAGACCCCTTCCACACATAGACACAGATCTGCCACAATCTTTATCAAATTATTCACAGCGAAGAATGATGCTCTTCGGCCCAGAATGCGTACTCAACATGAATTCCTCGATGCCCCTTTTTCTTTTTGATGTTTTGAACATAATTTCTGTATTAAATTTGAAAGTATTGAAAAAAGGATAATACCCATTTTAGAAAGGAGGAAAAAAAGGGAAAGTCATAGCTATAAGATTGAAACTGGGGAAGCATATACCAATATATTAGAAAGCTAGATTTGAGATTTGAAATCCAATGTATGTTAGAGATTTTAATTTTTCAATGGATTCCCTCACTAGTTTTTGGTACTTAATGGCGATCATAGCAGGCTTTTGGAACTTGGTCCCTCCCTAGATGCTGGAAATGGTGAGGAGATCACTCGAATCATGGCAGGATAAATGAAATGCTTACATGTTTTTGAGGATTCCTTGATTCTATGGCTATGATGGGGTGTAGGAGAATGAATTATATAATAATGCTAGTACCCAATTTAGTACCCTGAGAGGTTATGTGGATAATCATTGTGCAAATTTTTATAGTTCTAACAATTCGAATGATATGTTTATTTCATTAGAGGCAGGTCAAAGTGTGGAGGACATGTTTTTGGGTATCAGGTTGTGGGGGATACATGAGGTGAAGGAGAAAAGTAGTGAGGTGATCCATAAGAGGGATAAGGTTGTTGTTCTAAGACTCTATGCAGGTTGTTACAAAGGAAGTCGATCATAAGAAGAAAGAGCTCAAGCTATATAAAAAAATAAAGGATTCATCTGTTGACTCATCCTGTTGTGGTTTTACATATTTATCTATCGATTTTCTCTGTATCTATTATTTTGGTACAATTTCTCTTTCTTCTCCCTCTCAATTCAGGTGTTCTCTCCCCTGCTTTTGGTCTCACCTCTTTAAGATTTTTGTCTCTTCTTAAAGTTCATTTTATCCACCAGAGTAACAAAAGATGTAAGTAAGAGTGGTTTTCAACAAGTTTTGAAGCTTTGAGCAAGAAAATTTCATCAATCGAGGCACTTCTCCTTTGATTTTTGTATGGACCAACTAACTGTAACACCTAAAATTCACATGTACACTTGAAATTCTGGTGGTTTCAATGATGAATTTCTTGGACAAAAACATCGAAAACATTGTTATCATGGCCATCAATTGAGCAAGAGGCTTATGGGGAATGTGCATATGCACCTCTTTCTTAATAGATGGCCATGATAACAAATTTTCATTGCTGTTGTGGAACACATTCATGGTTCCCACCACCGTTTGTTAGATGGTGAGTAACAATGTACATTAGAATCTATGGTGTTATGGTCAACCTCCCATGTGCATATCAAAGGAGTTTGTTTCTATTGAGAATGTTTTCTTAATGAAAGATTCAACATGTATTGAAACTCACTTTCTACTTACATGTTTTTTAACTATGGTGGATAAAATGCACTGTAGGATGCCAAGAAAGAAATAGAACAGAAAAAAAATAAAGATATTCAACAAACCTAAACCATACTTTAAAGAGATGAGACAGAATGCGGAGGAAAGAGAAACCAAATGTGGAGGGAGAAGGAAGAGAAGTTGTACCAAAATAACACTTACAATAAACTTGAAAGATAAAGAAGTAAAACCAGAACTCAGTGAGTTAGCAAATGAAAGAGACTCCTAGTAGATTTCAATGATAATGAGCAAAAAAGTGAATCTTTTCTAAGAGCTCACAAGACACTCCTAGTATTCACATGGAAAAATTAGATATGTTGTGAAAAAGGAAGATGTGAGTCTAAAAGGATAGTAAAAGATTCATGGTGATACCTTGAAAGATGGAGGAAAGTTCTTTTCTACATAATGTATATTTGTATCCCTGTATTCATGTAACAAAAATTTTCAACGTGAAAATAGATTGAAATATAAAAGGATTGAAGCTTTTACTGATGCCTAAAAAGTTATAGCAAACTGTAATATTAAACAAAAAAATCCTAGTGTAAAGAGAAAGAAGAAAAATCTAATTTTTGATATGAATTTCTTGCCAAGTAGAGGTAGAATTATACCAGAGGGTAGTAATGAAGTTTTTATTGGTAAAGAGAAGATTATGACTAAATCTAAACTTGAAAGAACACATTTAAATATGAAGAGAAAGGACAGAAATATTTCATCATCATGATCTCAATTCTTTGCCAGTTCAGTTAGATGATAGTGGAGATATTATTGATAATGTGAAGGATACTAATAACTGGCTTGAGGTAGAATAAGAGCTACAAATTCCTTCATATGAATAACCTAGAAAAGGATGTAGACTACCCTTGATTACTAGAGGAATCATGATTCCTCATGAAAAAGGTTGTGATGTTCACTTTGATGGGAAAGTGTTGCGTCATTAAGTTGTGGAGGCAATCTTAGGAGCATTAGGTCTACCTACTTCTATTACTCTACCTACACTGTGAAATGTATCTAGCAAAATATTGCATGTCTCTGTATCTGGAGGGCACACTTCAAATTCAAACTGATTAAATCCCTTCAGAGGTTCATTAATATTACCATACTTACATAAAATATTTATAAATACACTATAAATGTCATTATCTCAATGTAATCCTTGTCAAGCAATAAGCTAACGATCATCTATTCTTCATGCGCATGCTTCCTTAAACAAAAAGCATTTACCAAACTGCAAGTATTGATATCAAATAAGAAAACTTCTTTTAGCATTTCATGTAAAATCTTTAATGCTTCTAATATATGGCCTTTCATAGATAAGTCCTCAATTAAAGTCTTGCTTGTATCAAAGCACATGCACCTCTCTATTTTTCACTACATGATCAAGGAATGTAGTTGCTTCATGCATCATGCCCTCTACATGTAACAAACTCTCTGTATAAAGGGCATTAAATACATTTATAGACAGAAATATCAGTGCATTTCCCACTTTGTACATTCCATCCAGGTGTTTTTAACAACAATCATTGTACCAACTATAGAATATTTATGAGAAACATTCAATCTGTTGAACTCAAAATGCTTGCTTCTCAATCTGTCTATATCATTTTCATTTTCCTCAATAAAGGCTTCATTATAATATTCTCTATTGTAGTATACTACCCTGGGAAGTACAACCAAATTTGTTTTTTTAATCATCTAAGTCGGTAAGAAAAAATTTCCATATTCACAAATTTGTAGCCAAATGGCCAACCTAAATGGATGCAAATCTGGAACATATTCTTTCATCTCCAACATATTTATATTCTCATTCTTACCATCTGTATCTTCACGTTGACACTCCATTCTACTTACTGCAACTAGCATGTAGTTGCAAAGGCCTTCCACATACTAAGGTGTTGTTGATGAGAGTATAAGAATATACTTTGGTTGAGCATTAATATTTGTTTCCCTTCCTCTCTCCTATATCACATCCTCTCTCAAATCCACATTCTGTATACTAGCACTGCACCTTTAGATGGTTGTAGATTTATTTATTTATTTATTTATTTTTATTTTTTATTTTATTTTATTTATTTATTTATTTTTTACAGC
>APFE030792833.1:0-27800 GCA_000404065.3 Pinus taeda
CTTTGGGGGCTCCTCAAGGTTTATAACCTCTGGAGGGCGCTGAGAAGTCTGGCCTCCCTCTTTCTGCTGCAGGGCTGCCTGCAGTGCAGCCTCCGTGTCCTCCAGCTTCCCTTCTGTCTGCACTAGTTGCTTGCGCAGTGCTACCAGCAATGTAGCTACCTCCTAGTCTTGCCTCTGTTGAGTAACCTCATCTGTTTGGGGGTGAATGGTTGCTGGGAGCTTCACCTTCTTTCTTAGGGCTGCAAGGTCTGCATCTCTTATCTTCGGCAGCGATTGTATGGCTTTGGGATCCTTGGGGTCATGCCCAAGCTCTATAATTATATCCTCCAAAGACTTGATCCTGTTGTTTTCGGCCAGTGAGGATGGCTTCTCCAACTCAAGTTGGGCAGCTGTATTATTTAGGCTATTTTCCAACCTATTAGCCAACATTGTTTTGTCTGCCAATGTTGCATAGACCATCTCACCCGTTTGCTTGTGAAGCTCTATTTGGTCCATAGGGTGGATGTCCTTTGCAAGAACCTCAAGGTTGGTTCTTATATAGTCTGCAGCTGACTTTGGCTGCAGCATGGTGGGCATGAAATGACTCATGGTCATTTTTCGTTCTGTGATGTCATAGGCTGACATAAGCCTTTTTTGATTGGTGGGGGCCATCTTCAGCAACTGGTTGTAGATTTGGAGCCTCAGTGGCTCATTTCTCCTCTTGATCTCAATAAATTGTTGCTTGATGCCTATCTCTGCTCTCCTTTGATGACTTGAGGAACTGACCTCTCCTCCAATAGTTCTCTCTTGTTCCTGCTGAAAAGAACTGGCTGATGCCTCCATACTTGGTGGGCCCATTCCCAACGATTTCCCCATAGGAATTTCTTCCTCAGAGAGGGGATTTAATCTCTGCCTTTTCTCCCCTTGATTTGTTGACGTGGTGAGGGGAGTCTCCTGTTCTCTATCCCTCTTCTTTCCCTTTTCCTCCTTTTGTGGAGTTTGAAGCACTGAGGCCTCCACTGCATTTTCTTGCCCAGAAGGCATTTTCTCTTGAGCCTGTTGCTCAGTAGGTGTTGGGGCTTCATCCATTTTGTCTTGCTGCGTAGGCTGTCCTTCTTCTTGATGTTCTTCTTGCTGTTCAACCTCCTTTTCTACTTATTGTTCTGTTTTCTGCTCTGTCCTAGGAGGTGGTTGTTCCTGCTCCACCTGTTTGCCTTTATCTTTGCTTGATTCCTGTTGGGAAATTCCGACTGCTTGCTGCTGGCTGTGGAAGATGAGGCAACTGCTCCAATTTGCCTTTGACAGGAGGAAGAAACCTGTCCACAAGTTTCTAAGTCAGCCTCTTTTTCAAGATTCCTTGCCTCTCTTTGTATCATTTGCTCCCTACCAATTGGCTCTTCTAGGGTGCCCTCTTTCCAGCTTAAAGTATTGGCATACTACTCAATATGAGGCAATTTAACGTGAGCGTAGCCACCCAATTTGTATTTGATCCTCCTGAGGGAAATGAAGTGGTTGGGTCATAAGGCACCCATTTGAAGCTGGTTTGCAGTCTGAGGGTCTCTAGGATCAGGTCAGCTTCCTTCCATCCTTCCTCCCTTTTATTGTACAAAAAAGGGCCTAGTTGATTTCTCACCTTCAGTTGCACTTTCTTATTTTTGCTTTGGAAATGGACAAAGTTTGCATTTCCAAACTGCCTAAAGTACTCTATGGCAAAGAGTCTCATAGGGACATATCTTGGCAACCTATAAGGACTCAACTCACAGCCATATATTCTGATTACTGTGTGGTGTTGGTAAAAGTACCAATCACCAATGTTGTAGGCCTTTGAGAGGTGAAGGATTCTTTGCATTTCCTCTGTCAATCTGGGAGGAGGGACACTTATAACAAGGTCATAGCTGGATGGATGAAAAGGTCAATGAATTCACAGTAGGTGTAAGGTGAATAAACTAGAAGATGGCAGACTGAAGACCAAAACACAACAGACCTTGGGCTTCCCTGGGCATCTAGCTTTTTGAGAGGGACAGGGAAGGCATCAGGATGATAAAACAAGAATAAATGATATATGTACCTGGTGTATTTAAACACCTTTTCCCTTTCTATATTCATTAATTGCTCATGAATCCTATTGGCAATAAAAGTGGCAAAATCATAATGTACAACAGGAGGCATTCCTGGGGAGAAAATGGACAGCATGGCCATAATGGTTTCATCCACATCCTCATATGACCCATAACTCAGGATGTAACTGATGAACTCCACCAGCATTTTTCCTAGCTCATTGAGATACTGATAAGCTATAGGAAGGGTGGTGCTCATAGCTTCAAATTGTGGTTGGATAAACAACTGACTAATCCTGGCAATCTGAGCACTGGAAAACTTGCCCCCTTTCGTTATCAAGTCATGGATGGAGAGAGGAGTTAGGGTTTTTGTGGTGTGAAAGTGGAGCATTTCATTGATGGCCTCAGGGGTGATATGGAACAATACTGAGCCTGAGGGGCTGAGGATGGCTCTCTGACAGGGGTCATAGCTCGACCTGCATTGATTTATCAAGTCTGGGAGGACATTGACTTGAGGAAGGGTGTAAATGGGTATGTGGGAGTCCCAAATTCCTAAGGTATCAGTCCCACTGAGATATTGGGCCTTTAACTCATGCAACAGGTGAATATTGAATTTTGGCTGTCATGGCCATGGAGTCTAACATCTGGTAATCTCTATCACCCAGGGCCTTCCACTCTAGCTCTCTGTGTGGGGCGTTCAGAGGCTGAACATTCAGTGTTACTGGTGTTTCCATGGTTGGGTAGTACTTGTGGGTTTGTACTGAAACTGGATTTAGTGGGCAGGAGAACACAGAGGGCTAATTTTGCAGAAGTAAAGTCAATTGTAAGGGTAAATGAGGCAACTGTGGTGACAAATGGCGTAGAATGCTTAAAGGGAGTTAATTTAGGGACTGCAGGGACTGGCAACTCTGTTCTTCCAGTGAATTATTCCTTTCAGGTTTTCAGTCCACGAATGCACGGACAGAGTGTGAATTTAGGAAAAGGCGACTGTATATGGGTTTAGCAGGTGAAATTCGACCCTGCCATTGTAAAGGGATGCTGGTTTACCGGGAATTTACTGGTAAATTGGTTGCAATTACTCTTGTTAACTGAGTGCTGTAGAATTATGGACAGAAGCAAGCTATGAGGGGATTCTTTGGGAAAATACCTGGTGAATTGCCGGCAATGGTCGCAAATGCAGGTAGGTGGGAGGCGGCAGCGTCCTTCAGGTTGATTTTTTGGAGGTTGGCGATAGGTGGTCGTAAATTACATGCAGAGGTGAGCAATAGTTCAATTTGCGAAAGTGAGAAAAACGCGAAAATTAGCTAAAATATGGACTTTTTGGGTATTGGTGCGCTTTTTGGATGACGTCATCAGGTGGGGTCAGGGTCGGGTGACGTCAACATGACGTCACCGGATGACGTGGCAGTCTGTGGACGGTCCACAAGGATTGCACAGGTGGAAAACACGTCAGAGTACTAGCGCGCGGGGGTGCTGACAAGGTGCCAAGTGGAAGTGACGTGGGCGGGCGTGGTGCTGGCGTGGGCAGGCGGTATTGCTGAGCGTTAAGTGGGTTTTCTTGGACCGCCTTCTATACGGTCGCGGTATTGTCAGAAGGCGACCCGAGAAAATCTAGGGGTGACGCGTGGCAGAGGCCTGACGTCACCCTCTGACAGTTTCTTGGGTGGTATCTTTCGGTCGCAGAGACCCGTCTGATATGCATGTGGGCTGTCGGATGGGAAAGCCCAGATCCGACGGTCGACGGATTGATAAGTTTCAAGAACGATATGGAAGGCGGGCAACATAAAATATTAATATTTTTGGAAATACGAGCTCGGCGGAAACATTAGCAAAAGTAGGTTTTCGGGTTGTTTTGCAGAGTTACGGGTTAAATGGATTTTTGCAAAGGTTTATCTTACAAAACGGGTTTTTGGCTAATTAATCCAAGCAAATCCCGGATTAATCCCAGGATTAATTCTTTGGCGCTCTTTGGGTCGCACTCAAATGTTTTTAGTGCCTGAAGACATTTGAAAATCATACATAGAGCTATAATGCTCGGGGAAGGGGATACTTAGATTTTTTGGGTTTTTTGCTAAGTTTTACATAGTAATAGGGGAATAGGGAGTATAGGGAGTTAAATAGTGATAGGTTAGTAGTTCATATGAGTGAAAGAGGTGGATGGGGGGGAATACTAAGTTTTTATGAAATCAACTTAGTTTTTAGGAAGTAGATCAAAATGAAAAGAATATTTGCACAAGAAATGTGGCTTTTAAAGAGACTAGAACCAACAAAAGACTTTGACTTTCTTTGTGTACATGGGTGGCATAGGGATGTTAGTCATGAATGTGATAGGGGGTGATTTGGAAGTTAGAAATGCTCCATTAAGCTTCTGCAAGACTGCTGCAAATAGGCCATTTGTACTGGCACCATGTTTTTACCTTTGCTTTAGGCCAGTGAAATGCCATGAACCATGCTTTCTGCAACCCCTCTGCCTACCCACCTATGGCTAGAATTTTTTACTTTTCAAAGGAGGGTGCACTTAGATTTGCAAACCCTTTTGTGCCTTTTCTTTCCTTTGGCGTTCTTTGATTTCTATCTAAAGCCTACCCTTATTGCTTCCAAGGCCCCAGATTAAATAGTTGGGAACCTTCTTTCTCTACCTATCTACTTTACCTGCCAAGATTGAGCTATTTGGACAGGTTTCTTTCTCTAATCTACAACAAAAATTGAAACATGGCGTGACCCATCTTAGGCTGTTAGATCACCCATTCTGAGGTAGGGCAACACCAACCAAATGTAGGTATACTTTCTCTACAAAAATATGAGATCTTTATATCATCAAAGTAGATCATATTGGCACTTCCCCTGCCAATCATGAAAAATGAAACCTATTGGTAGAGGTAGCTAACATGAGGCTTCCTCTGCTGCAAATTTCTTTCCCTAGAACTATCACTAAGGGTATCTTCCTCCATTTCATACTCACCGTCCCTCTCCATTATTGTACAACTGTTTCCCTTGGGGTGAATGAATGTAAGATGAGTATGAAGAGATTTTGATAGATGAATGGGTGATAGTGAATAAGGGTGTGAATAGGATTTAGTGAGTGAGTAGGGTTTAGGAATAGTGTAGGGTTTGGGAATAGTGTATGAAGTGGGGAAATATAGAGGGAATGATGTTTAGGGAATCTTGTATGGGGAATAGGTTTTAGGGAACAACAACTAGATGAGGAAAGACAACAATAAAACATTGGGCTTTTGAATTTATGAGATATTTTGGTGACAACTAGGGTTTACTTTCTTAAGAGACAAACTCACCAAGAACTGATTGCAAAAATTCTTTTGAGCAAGAATAGCAATGATACTTACTTGCAATGGAGGAAATTGGGATATTTGAGGTGATTTAATGCAATTTGGAACAATTTGGCACGTTTTGGAGCTTGGCTTCCAGGTGCACAACACCCTCTCTCAGGTGTGTAGTGCCTCTTCATGCGCAGTGCACATTCAGTTTTGTACTATGTGAATTCCCCAGGTGTGTAGTGCCCCTTCTATGCGCAGTGCCAACTGCCTGGTGTGCAACCCCCTCAAATTTCTTCAAAAATGCTATGACTTCCTCCCTTTGCTCAATACAACTCAAGATCACGTTTTTGGCTCTCCTTAGCATTTGAAACTTTCAACAATGAAATGACATAAGATATGGATGACCTTTATATAGATTTTCAACTTTTGATTTTTCATTCTTAAAAACCCACTTTATAATGTCTATTTGCTTTCTTGAAATACTATGTTTTTATGATATTTGACTTTTTGGCTTTTGACAGGTGGACTGATGCTTGATTGTTTGTCTTTTTGCAGTGGCATGTACTTGGACAATGTCACCAAGTGACCAGGAGAAACATAGAAATATTTATTACATATAGTATCAATAAAATTACATGAAAGTTACAAATAAAATACCAATGCTCTGTTTTCACCTCAAAACTAGTTTTGAGGTAAAAAATTATTAAGTTTACAAATTTAAGAGATTAAAACTTTTCTGATGATTATTGTCATCCTCATGTTTCTGCTCACCCTTATTAGAAATAGTGATTGAAATTTGACCATGGTAAAACCCTAATACCTAATGAGACTGAAACCTTAGACCTAAAACCAAAATGATGAAATTAACTGAAAATATACATGAGTCATGGACTGAAAATTATGAAAAGAGATTAGCAGATATATGTCATGAGGGAAAAAACTAAAATGAACCCTACCATCAGTTGATCCATGACCTAATGGAATGCAACTCATTATGAATGGGACTCCTAATATGAATGCAAAAGAGTGAATTTTGATCACTGATGGTAGTGTGAAGACAATGACACTAACATTGGCTCGAATGGGGATGGTAGCTCCTTAGAGGTGCTAAGAACCATAGGTCTCTGAGATAAGTAGACTAGTGCCTCATCCATTGGGCAATATGGTCAAGATACTTCAAAGACTAAAACTGAGACTATGAAAACTGACTTCAAGACTCAAACTGACTCAAGATTCAAAGACTGATACAAATCACTCAACTTTATAGCCTTCACCTCGGGCCCCAAATTGAAATGAATTGTAACTTTTGAACACTTGCAATGAAAGGAAAATGATATATACAATGATCACATCATGACTTCAGAAATCACCTTAGAAAAAGTAGCGCTTCAGGAGCCTACCATTGATTGGTCCTCCCGAACAATCTTGTCCATCCATCTCTTTGAGCAGGAATGCATTTTGTCCTCTGTATGAAACAATCTTGTAAGGTCCCTTCCATAAGTTTTCAAACTTACCATGCTTCCCCTTATCTTCATTCCTATCATCCCACCATAACACCACATATTCAAGCTGGAATTTATCTGCTTTAGTTTTCTGATCATAGATCTTTTTTATCTTCTCCTACAATATGAAAGTATTTTGGAAGACTTCCTCCCTTGTCTGTTGTAAATGTATCATTTGATTGATTTTCACTGAAAATCATCTTCCTCACTGCCAGCCTCCTGTAAAAGTTTCACAACCGGAACTGCAAGGGATGTCGGAAAGACTGTGTCAATGCCATATACTATTTCAAATGGAGACATACCTAGAGAATTATTTTGGCTCACCTTGTTCGCCCACAAAGCATTGACTAACTTTTTATGACAGCCTTTCTTATTTGTTTCCAGCATTTTCTTGATGATGTTCACCAATGACTTATTGGAGGATTCGACCAAACCATTACCTTGCGGATAATATGCTATGGAGTGACCCAAGGTAATCTTATACATGCTGCAAAAGTTGATCATCTTCTTGGATTTGAATGCAGTGGCATGATCTGTGATGATTTTACTAGGACACCAAAATGAGATAAAATGTTTGATTCCAAAAATTGAATGATTACCGTGTTTGTTGCTTGTCTTTTCAGGATTGCTTCAATCCACTTTGTAAAATAGTCAGTTGCTGTTAGGATCCATTCGTGTTGAGCTAATGATGTTGGATGGATCTCCCCGATAAAATCGAGTCCCCAATGTTGAAATGGTGCATTGAATTCAACCGGTTTTAGAGGAAGAGGCAACAACTTTCCTTTCCCCTAAAAGACCTGACATGCATGTTAGCTCATGAATATTTTATAGACATTTGAAAATAAGTTTGGCTAGTAATAACCTGCTCTCAAGATTTTGTTTGTTGTTGTCTTCCAAAACAAGTGACCACCACAATCACCCTTGTGAAAATCACTAATCACATGCTGGGCTTCATCTTCAATTAAACAATTCAGCAAAACACCTCCTAGATCCTTCCAATAAAGGGCATTATTCAAAATTCAGAATTTAAAAACTTTAATTTTGAGAGTTCTACCTTTATTTTTTGACATTTCTGGAGGTGGTGAGAAGTGCTGAAGTACATACACAATATCTGAATACCACGGTGACTGAAGGAAAATTTCAGACACTTGAATCAGGGAGCTTTCTTCTCCATCTTCAGACATGGAAGCAATAAGATTTATATCTAACGCATGAAAATTGGACTTCGCCATCAACCTTTCCAGGCCTATCCTTTGATCAGCTTTGTAGGCTGGATCTCCAGATTGTATTCTAACATTGCTGCAATCCATTTTCCTTGCCTTCCTTCCGGATTGGTTTGTACCAGCACATCCTTAATTGCTGTGTTGGGAACGTATGCTATGATGTGGGAGTGCAGAATATACACTCAGAAATCCTTCAAAACTTTGACAAGAGCAAGAGATTGCTTCTTAATTATGTTGTACCTCAACGCTGCATCTCTAATGGTTCTACTGAAGAATGCAATGGGGTTTTCTAGCTGATCCCTCTTTTGCATTAAAACTGCTGCCATGGTATGCTCGGATGCAAATGAGAATAAAATGAAATCTTGTGTATAATTGGGACTAATCAAAACCGAGGTTTTAGATAAAACATACTTTACCAAATTAAATGATTTCATAGCATCCTCCTTCCATTTTACCACGCTGTCCTTCTTCAACATATTAGTAATTTCTCTCAAACGCTCAACAAGATTAGGTACAAATCTTCGTAAGAAATTCATCTTACCATTAAATTCTTGGATATCCTTTTTGTTCCTTGGAAAATTGATCTGCTGAATTGCTTCTACTCTTGATGGATCAATGTGAATGCCTTCCTTTGAGATGATATGACTAAGTAGCTTCCCTTCAGCCATGGCGAAGAGACTTTTCTTCAGATTGAGTGATATCCCAAATTTTCTACAGCACTGAAACACAGTCCTCAAATGGTGAAGATGCTCATCATTTGAACCTGAAAACACTGTCAAGTCATCTAAGTATACAACCAGAAATACATCCTTTTCATTGGAAAAAACAATATCCATTGCATGCTGAAATGTTGCTCCAACATTTTTCGAACCGAATGGCATTTTAGCATAATGGAATGTTCCCCAAGGGGTGGTGAATGTAGTCTTATCACGGTCATCTTCATGCACTGGAATCTAATTATATCTGGAATATCCATTGAGCAACAACATACGCGACGCTCCAACCACTCTCTGGAGGATGTGATCCACCTTTGGCAGTGGGTAATTATCCTTCAATGATACTTTATTGAGATTTTTAAAATCAATGCACAATCTGATCTCCTCGGTTTTCTTTCTCACAGGAACAAGATTCGAAATCCAATCAGCAAATATAATTGGGACAATTATACCAACCTTGTACAATCAATTTACCTCTTTTTCAATTAAAGGCAACAACTTGGGATTGATTCTTCTCAGCTTTTGATGAAATGGATTCTGATTTGTTTTGATGGGAATCGTGTGCTGAATTATGTCTTTGTTATACACCTTTAAACTTGAATAATCCCAAGCAAACACATCAGAAAATTCAGATAATAATTTGATATATTTAGACTTTACCTATGGTGACAATGTTTTGGACAATTTCACAAACTTGGGCTTGTCTGTTATCCAAGATTCACGTCATCAACACCTTTGTTTCTAGGCACCAAACTTGGCTTTCTAGCTACATCATCCTAATCGAAAAGTTCCTCTAAAGGTATAAGACCTTTAGGAATGACATTGTCCTTCAGTTGCAACATTTCCATCTGATTTACCTCAATTTCTTGTTCATCGGTGTCATAATCAATATCTATGGATCCATATTTGTAGTTTCCTTCATTTTGCAAAAAATTATTGATCTCCTTATCATCCCAAAACACCTGCCAATACCTTAGATTGTTAGGAATAGCTGGGTGGTGCTTGACATGGATCTCAAATTTGCTGTTGGAATTCACCGAGATATTCAAATTACTTGCATTAGTAGCAAGTGAATCTGCAATTACATTTTGTGCACGAGGTACGCATGTCAAGGTATAGTCTGGAAACATCCTTAAGATCTCTAAAACTGCATTTCGGTAGGCCCTCATCCATGTATGTTTGGCTTGATATTCACCCTTAACTTGCTTGATTATCAACTCCAAATTTCCATAGACTGATATCCTTTTTGCATTTAGCTTTTTGAGAATTTTCAAACCTACAATCAACACTTCATATTCGGCTTTATTGTTAGAATAGTCAAAAGCCAATTTATATGAACAAATTCTAACATTACTAGGGACTTTGTTTGGCTGGAAAATAGGGATGTGAATCCAAATACCTATGCCGGCACCATCCTTACCCACAGCTCCATCAAAATCCATGCTCCATAGGCTTGCTTCTTACTTTAAGTGTTGAAATTCTATTTCATCCTCTTTCTTACGTTGACTGATCTCTTCAATTTGCTACTGTTCATTACCTTTCTGTTGCTGCCGGAATGCGGATTGCACAGAGCTACTTGCAAGTTCTTGTATTTTTTGATCAAGGACTGCTCTAAAATTTTCTGAAATCTCTGGCACATCTTCTACTTCAACTAACTGACTATCAATATCATTCAAACCACTATTAGAATATAATACAAATGACTCTAAATCTGTATGTACAATAGTAATTGGATGATTAAGTGGTTTCTCCTTTATTGTGATCATGCACTTCATTTTCTTCTCCCTATATAATTTTCTTAATTGACCAAACACGATAATGGTAGCATAAGATAAATCTAGTTGTAAAGTCCCTTTAAGCTTTGCACCCCACGATCTGGACAAAAGCATGCCAAACCATGGTGGAATGTATGCAACAACCACATCCATGAGAACATTCTTTGCCAGAATTTGGTCTAAAGACACCACCAAGTATTTGATAAGACCAATGCAACGAAATCTACCTGAATCAAAAGAATACAGGTCATGATACTTTCGAGTAATGTCAAGACTCAATTTCTCCATAATGGCTTTTGGCATCAGATTATGGGAAGCTCCAGAATCAAACATGGCATTGTGGAGTACATACTCGTGTAATCTAAGGCTTATATAGAATGGATGCACTTCACTATCCTCAGACTGACCTTCTAAAGCAGGGCCAAAAATGAGCTTAGGGTGATCATCTTCCTACATTGACCATATCAGATAAAGGATCTATGTTCAAAATTTTGGACACTTGGTGTTTACAACTGTTGTTCTTCATCAACTCAGTCAAAGGGATTGAAACTTTTGATTTAGCAATCTCATTTTCTAAACTAAAAGCTAAAAATTTATCTTCCTTTTTGACTGGAGGTATTGAGCCCTAGAACTACCTCTCTTCTACATACTTTTCTAAACCTTTTCTCTTCCATTTTCCCACATTAGTGCCTCATAAGCTATCAAAGATTGCTACATATTGATTCTAGGAGTGCATTTAAGTGGTTTTCAAGCTATATCCTTGTGTGTGCTGTTTGATTTAGATTTTGTTCATCATCTACAGAATGTAGCCACTTTCCGTAGATGACTTGCAATTCCGCAATTGTTTTCATTGTTCTATAGGTTACAGGTGTCAGCAGGAGAAACGAGGCACATGGGTAGCTCATAAATGATCTACACATGGACAAGGCTATTTGTTCAATCGAATTTGTGAAGAAATGCATCAATCCAAGGATGGTCAATAGAGAGTCCTACATCAATTAGGACTCTGTTCCAGCACGTGAAAAAGTCCGAAACCGTTCCTAGGATCAGGGATCCATTTTTTCCATCTCCAGGTCATCTCCATGATGCAATATAACACCCACCTTTTGTAGATTTAATGTTTATGGCAACCAAGAAGCTAAACTTATGGATTCTGTCTTGTTCACGTGTCCTCTGCTGAAGGATTTTCTCCAAAAGACAGTTATCTAGTTTCCTTTATAAATAAAGCATTTGCAATGCAAGTACTTAGTCTTGATGCTGTTGTTTTAGCATTAGTTTGCTATTGTAACCAAGAGACATATCCTCTGTTTTATAATACAAAAACTCTTTTTTCTTATGAATGTTTAAAGCGTGGTTTTGAGGTGACAACATATTAACCCAAGGCTGTGCAGAGGGCCCTTGCTGGCTGAGGTTTTGTCTTTCATTTTTATATAGTTCTCATGCGTGTTTTCTTTTATTTCAACTGTACATTTCTCAGAATTTGTTTATGGTATTAATCGTTTTTATTCCTGTACATGATTTTGCAGGATTGTTATATTTTTCACTAACACTAATCAATGCATGTCAGGATAGGTTATGCTCGAGCTTTTTGATATAGTTTTTTTTGCATAAAGTGGTGATCTGAGATTAGCTTCCTCTGTTGGACTTTAGCTTTTAATTCCAGTTGTTATGCTTTGATTTCAGTGAGATTTGTTTACTTCTTTTAGCTAGTTTAAATATCAATTTCTTCATGCTACATGGCGTTATCTCCAGTGCCATTAGCTTAACCCCATTTTAGAAGTTAATTGGCGAGCTATTGGATTGTAGGTGAAGTAATTTGATTTTGCTTTCATTAGCTTGCAACTAGATAGTTTAGATACCAATTTCTTCATACTACATAACGTTATCTCCAGTGCCTTTAGCTTAGCCCCATTTTAGAAGTTACTTGGTGAGCTATCAGATTGTAGGTGAAGTAATTTGATTTTTCTTTCATTAGTTTGCAAGTAGATAGTTTAGATATCATTTCTTTATGCTACATGATGTTATCTCCAGTGCCTTTAGCTTAACCTCATTTTAGAAGTTAATTGGCGAGCTATCGGATTGTAGGTGAAGTAATTGATTTTGCTTTCATTAGTCTACAAGTAGATAATTTAAATTTCATTCTTTCATGCCATATGATGGTATTTCCGGTGTCTTTAGCTTAACTCTGTTTTAGAATTTAATTGACGAAATATTGGAATTATGGGTGAAATCAGTGACTAGTTTCCAGCTTCTTTATTTTTGGTTTTGAGTGCAGTAGTTTAGATTTTATTTCTGTAATTAGATGGAAAAAAGAGAGAGTAACCTCATGTTCAATACTTAATCTTTCGCTTGATTTAAGTAGATGTATATTTACACTTTTGTTCAAGTTCTAATTTTATCAATAACATGTTTTGAGATCTTTGAAGTGCTAAATTTGGAAATTACCATAGGAAGCATAAACCTTGTCTTAAATTCTACATCCATACTTTACCTTTAAAAGTATTCTTAAGACCTTAGAATAGAATTTCCATTTGCATTAGACACTTTAGGAGACCAAAAGGAACAAAACCCCAAAAACAAGATAAAAATTGAAAACAATAAAGTAAGAAAGAGGTTGTCTTGCACATACAGTATGCCACACTTCATTAGTTTACAACTCTCAGATTGATAATTAATGTAGCAATTTAGGACATACTAAATTGACTAAACAGGAGGGTCCTTCTTTTCGATCCTTTCCTTTGCTGCACTTTGCTAATTGGTCTTCTCATTTGCAGATGGTCCTTTGTTGGAAGTTGGATCAGTAGGCTCCTTTCCCTTCTTCTGAATGTTTGAGGAGTCAATCTTAGGTTGCGCTTCCTTTCTCTTTTGAACTGGGCTGATTGGTGCATCTCTGCTTCTCAATGAATATTATTTCCATTGTGCTTTCAATGCATTCATGTATCCATGCTGATAATCATCTGACTCATCCTCCAAAACTGCTTCATTTGCCAATATATAATCTTCATCCTTTTGTACATCAGGGATCTTTGAATATTATTCATCTTCCGTGAGATAGATAGGCAAACCATTAGTAGTAAAGAAATGATTTGCCTCCACTAATTGATCATCATCATCATCACTCTCCATTCCATGTACATAGTTTTGTTGCAAAGGAGTTTTGACTTGCTGTTGTGATGACTGATCTTGTGCCTTCTGCTCCCTTTGTTTAATCCTGAAATGAGGTTGCTTCTATCCTCTGAAGTTTGGATTTCTTATTGTATTTTTAGGCTTGTCTGCAATTGTTAACCAATTGAACATATTCTCATTTTTCCGGAGTATATGATTTGCCTTAACATCTGAGGAAGAAGTTTCTTCCTTTATAGTCACCTCCTTTTCAATTTTCATCCTTGCTCTTTTGGCCAGTAGATTTGCCTCTACACTCACTGCGTTCTTCTGCATATCTTCAAGTGTGGTAGGATCTCTTTCTCTCAATTGATATGCCATATCAACATTGAAGCCATCAGGAAATTTGATCAATGCTAACCCCATCAGTGGCTTAATATCAGCTGGAATAGCATTATAAACTATATTGAACCTTACACAGTAATCTTGGACACTTTCACCTACATTCCTTTTAATGTTTTCATACTTGGATAGAATTTGGAGAGGATTTTTATTTATGTCCCATCAATCCAAAAATTGTCTATGGAGAATTGGAAAAGTATTGATAAATCCTGCAGGTAATGCTCTGAACCACTTTCGAACCTCACTTCCAACACTCTATATGAATAATATCATGGACACATTTTTTGCATCTACCTCATGAAGGTCAAAGAAGTCATTCATCTTGTCAACATTCTACTGCGCTGTGATAGAGTGGCATCGAACAGGGGTATTTTACTTTGTAATCAATGGGCATATCATCCAAATTTTGAGGTAGAATGAGAGGTGCATATGTGGCAACCATGACTCGAGGCGGATTTGAAATTGGTCTTGGAGAAAGAGGAGGATTTATGACAACAAGAGCTGTAGATTTAGTGAAAGGAATGGGTATTTGAGGGGTAATGATAGGCTTATGAGGGAGGGAAGGTATAAACAAAGATGTCAAGTGATTCACTGCAATATGGGGTATTTATGATGAAGCAAAAGATGTGAAGCCGAATCAGAGAGCTTAGGAATTCGATCAGTGGTGATAGATGACTGAGGAGAGTTTTGAAGATTACGGTTTCTTATCAAGTTGGCTTGTTGGATTTCAAGCTCTCTGGTGAATTATGGGCCTACAACTATATCCAGTAATTCACTATCAGATGTGGTTTTAAATAGGGAAAGACCAAAGTATTCGTCAAAGGGAAGATCTTCAAGGAATAGCCACTCCACTAGACATGAATGAAATATAAACACCAATCTAGGACTTGATAAAATTTCTTGTTTGAGTATCCTTGGAATAAGATTAAGATTTTAAAATACGGGAGGAGGAACATGATCAATATTGGACTTGGTGTATCTTCTTGAAGCCAGTGTGTTCAAACTTATCAGGAGTTTGATTTTTCTTTACAACTTTCCACTTTTCAGCCTACTGAATTCTAAACTTTATCATCCAAAAGTTCAGAACTTCTCAATTGTACTAGGGTGATTTGTCATTCTTTCCCTAGTATGGTCACCACTATGTTAGAGCCTAGATCAACCTTAGGCTGAAGGGAGGAAAATCTTAGGATAACCACAAACCAAGCTTAACCTGGTAGCTAGCCCTACCAGGTCGGGAAAGGGCTCTCTCCTTGTCAATCTCAGTTGAGATGACTGAATTGAATATGGATTTTAGGCTAGGTATAGTAGCTCTAGGGTTTTTTTTATTGATTTTGATGGTTTTGTTGTTGGATCAAATGGGGCATATAGTTTTGGGTCCGGGAAATTAAGTTAGAATTGCAAGGTGTTCTGTGGGGCGAGGTAGGTAGGTGTTTTGGCACTTGGAATTGAGTGAGATGGTAGGTCTAATACTGGTGAGGTGATGAGGAGGGCATGCAAAGATCATGAGCCCTCTTTAGATAGCTGAAAACATAAAAAACTAAATGTATTCCCAAGGCAGAGCACTGTTACCAATGTATTCTACCTATCTATCTTGATTTCATTTCGTTAAGAAGAATGAAATAGATTTTGGCACATATACATATCAGAAAAACTAATGACAGAAGGAGAAACAATGCAAAAACACATTACCACAAGAATCCCACCAAAATAGCTGCAAATCCTGGTTTATTTCCTTACCAAACTGTTGTAGAGATGTACAATGTAGCTCAAGGCATCCATAAGAGTCCAACCTTTGCTAATGACTGAAAAAATACATAATATAGACATCAAACCACCTATGCTAGCCATCAAGGGTCAAATCCATGAGAAGAGGGGTGGTTTCAACCATTTCTAAACTAGGAACAGGAATATAGGCAGTGGAACAACTTGCCTCTATAACCATGGAAACTGATTCATTTACCCCTAAACCACCTCAAAATGATGAACCTACCCTCTAAGGTCATTTTTCAATTAAATTTACATAGAATAACATATTTTACAATCATAAATTCATCCATGATGAGAGAAAAAGTCAATTTGTGAAATAACTAGGTGAAAACTAGATTTTTGAGCAAAACTGGCAAAATTTATCCTATGTGCAGCGCCACTGTCCTATGCGCAATGCCGCTTCAGACCCAGTTTTGGAGGCCTTTCCCTTGACCAAATTGAGCCCAAGATAGCTTATTGGAAAGGTCTTCCTGTTTGGTTTTTGGAACATCTTTAACTTTCAAATTTGGAGGTCATTCCCCCCTCAAAGTGGAATATCCCAAGGCTGCTTCCTTTGTGTCCAAAAAGTGGCAGAGAGGTCATTTTTTGATGGTTCTTTGACCTTTTGGTGACCAAGTTGTGCTCCGAAATTGCTTAGATTTTCTGGGTTTACTTATTTCTTCATGCTAAATCCAAATATGCAAGCCATTCTTTCAAAAAACATCTCAATAAAAAATGCAGCGCCTATGCCAAATTCTTGTGTTGCAAAATTTAAATTTTGAAAATTGTAAAATCTTACCAAAATTTTCCCAAAATTGGAACAAGGCACCCTCATCCATTGCTTTGATGAGATAATGAGACATCAGCTAGGATTTCCAACTTGTCTTGCTCCTCATTGGCCATTAAGGCCTTCCTCAAGCTAGCATTAAGCTTCCTCATTCTTATGTTGTAGATTTTGTTCCGGGTCATGTAGTATAGGCCATGTGGCGGAGCATCTTTTTGTCTCTATTAGCCCTCTCAATCATCTTTTCTAGGTGTATGTTAACTCGCTCGAGACAAATCTCCCTTGGATTGTCAATTTCCTTTGCCTTTTGTCTTCTAGCTTTGCTCCTTTGTTTCTTAGTCACTTGGCCTTTTTGCATTTTTGTTTTGAGTATCTCAAGCTCCATGAGCTCTTGTTTATCACTCAGCTATTTATTCTCCCGCTCTAGATATTCGATGACCCACTTAGCTCTTTCTAAATTGATTGTGAAGGCTTGTATCTTAGCCTGTTGTTCCTTTATGATCTTGTCTTTGACAGTCTTTGGATCTTGAGTATCCAAGTCAATGACATCAACTCCTTGTGTCTCCTCATGATCAACCATGTCAAAATCTCTCTCTTTCCCATCACTAAGATCTTTCTCATGCATCTTTTGCTTTCATTTACCTTTTGAATTTTCTTTGCTTCTTTGTTTGTACCTATTTTGTTGAAGAAGAAGGCAAAGCCCCTTCCACACCTTGTGGAGAGAGCATTTGCCTGTGGCTTGATGACAAAGGCGAGACCCCTTCCACACCTTGTGGAGATAATACTTGCCTAGCAGCTACAAAAGAGCCTCCTAGTGCCCCTTTGATATGTCACAAACACTGGCACTCTAACAGTTTCAGTTTCTTTGACTTGTTCATGTCCTGAAGGTCCACCTTCCTCCTAATGCACTGATGAAAAGATTTTTGGGCCTTTGAACATCTCATGAGAAATGAAACTCTCCCATGGCATGTTGAGAGGGTTCAACTAATGTAGAACAATGATTTTAATCAAAGGATAATGAAATATGTTGCTTAACTGTTGGGGATATGGCTTCTTCTTGACATAAAGTGCCATCTTCTCAATATTTTAGAACATGAAGTAAGGAATATTCATCATCCTCACTCTAGTAAAATGCATCAACAACCTAATGTGGTAGGCATACAACCGAGAAAACCTACCTTCACAAGTAAAGTATTTGATGATGACCTTCATGAGTAGAGCACAACTGTCCTCGAGGAGTTTGAAGGGGAACACTCTCTTTAATTTTCCATGGTATTTAGCCTTGATGTAAGGCTCATAGTACTCCTTGTCAATATACTGTCCTTTGTTCCAATTTTCACCTACACTTGGAATGCCTGTAGCCTCTGAAATAACAGTAGGTGACAAAGTGAATGTAACTCCAACAAGGTTTACTTCATTGTTTTCCACATGTGTAACAAACAACCTTGCTAATTCTTGATGAAACTTAACCCTCTCCACCATTTCACAGAAACCAAAACATCACTGATGTTTGAAACATGAGATGGAAAGTGGAGAAGCAAGCAATTCCATAAAACTAATGGGCTCCTCCTTGATTATCTTTCCCTCTTTGTGAGGCTTCCTCTACTGCAAATTTCTTTCTCTAGAACTGTCACTAAGGGTATCTTCCTCCATTTCATACTCATTATCCCTCTCCATTATTGTACAACTGTTTCCCTTATGATGAATGAAGTATGGTGAATGAATGAAAGATGAATGTGAAGAAATTTTGATAGATGAATGGGTGATAGTGAATAAGGGTGTGAATAGGATTTAGTGAGTGAGTAGTGTTTAGGAATAGTGTAGGGTTTGGGAATAGTGGATGAAGCGGGGAAAATATAGAGGGAATGATGTTTAGGGAATCTTGTATGGGGAATAGGTTTTACGGAACAACAACTAGATGAGGAAAGACAACAATAAAACAATAGGCTTTTGAATTTATGAGATATTTTGGTGACAAATAGGGTTTACTTTCTTAAGAGAAAAAATCACCAAAAACTGATTGAAAAAATTATTTTGAGCAAGAATAGCAATGATACTTACTTGCAATGGAGAAAATTGGGAGATTTGAGGCAATTTAATGCAATTAGGAACAATTTGGCATGTTTTGGAGCTTCACTGCCAGGTGCACAACACCCTCTCTTAGGTGTGCAGTGCCTCTTCTATGCGCAACACCTCTTCTATGTGTAGCGCACATCCAATTTTGCACTATGTGAATTCCCCAAGTGCGCAGTGCCCCTTCTATGCGCAGCACTAGCTGCCAGGTGCACAACGCCCTCATATTTCTCCAAAAACACTATGACTTCCTCCCTTTGCTTAATAACAGCTCAAGGTTGCGTTTTTGGCTCTCCTTAGCATTTGAAACTTTCAACAATGAAATGACATAAGATATGGATGACCTTTATATAGCTTTTCAACTTTTTATTTTTCATTCTTCAAAACCCACTTTATAATGTCTATTTTCTTTCTTGAAATACTTTGTTTTTCTGATATTTGACTTTTTGGCTTTTGACAGGTGGACTGATGCTTGATTGCTTGTCTTTTTGCAGTGGCATGTACTTGGAAAATGTCACCAAGTGACCAGGAGCAACATAGAAATATTTATTACATATAGGATCAATAAAATTACATGAAAGTTACAAATAAAATACCGATGCTTTGTTTTCACCTCAAAACTAGTTTTGAGGTAAAAAATTATTAAGTTTACAAATTTAAGAGCTTAAAACTTTTTTGATTATTATTGTCATCCTCATGTGTCTGCTGACCCTTATTAGCAATAGTGATTGAAATTTGACCATGGTAAAACCCTAATACCTAATGAGACTGAAACCCTAGACCTAAAACCAAAATGATGAAATGAACTGAAACTATACATGAATCATGGACTAAGAAGTATGAAAGGAGATCAAAAAATATATGTCATGAGGGAAAAAACTAAAATGAACCCTGCCATCAGTTGATCCATGACCTAATGGAATGCAAATCATTGTGAATGAGAATCCTAATATGAATGCAAAATAGTGAATTTTGATCATTGATGGCAGTGTGAAGACACTGACACTAACAGGCCTGACCCAAGTTCAGAGATGATTTAACTAAACAAATCTCGGTACTACTGCCCCTTTTGGCAACAACCCGCGGAGTGTGGACTGAGGTCTCACCCGAAGTAGTATTGGAGGGTGCTAGAACGAGGTTTCCACACCCTAAAGATGTCTGATGGTTTTTAGTGGTTCACAGATTGACCTTGCGCATGTGTCGTTATGTGCACCTATCAATACCTCGTAGCCTGCCTTCGCACAGTCCTATTCGAGGCGCGATCTGTGTTATTACTCAAGTACTTACAGTTAACCCAATATTACCCGATTACTTAACTTATTTGTGTGAGCCCAATTATACTTAATAGTGTTCAGTATTATAAGTGCACGCAATAAACAAAATATTATAATGCATAGAAAGTAATACAACAATAGACACACAATATTTGGAATCAAAATTCTCTTTATTATTCTTCTTGGGTTACAGACTCAACTTTTCCCTGCGCACTCAGCTACAGGGGTCCGTGCACTTAGCTGTGGACTCTACTAGGCCTCTGCGCACTCAACTGCAGAGCCCCTTCCTACTACTACGATCCAAGACACTTAGACTTCTTCTCTATCCGCTACTAGATCATTTCATTAATCCATCTCTCATTTTCTTCCTTCCCTTTACAACTTAGAGGCTCGCTCTATTTATAAAATCCCATCATCTGTGGACCATGGTTAGGCCGACATGACATTACATTACATTACAAAACTTAGGGATAATGACTCTATGACTCAACGTACATTTCGCGCTTCGCGCCTACAATTCGAGGAGTCTTACAACATATTTGACCAAAACTTGGGCTTTGAGCCCCAAAACATGCTGTGGGGGGATTCCATGCCCAACAGGTTATGTGAAGGGAAGCATCTTCTTCACCTTTGTCCTCTTATGGATAAAGCTTCCAAAATTTTGGAAAACCTTACAACTCCTCAACCCCAACTTCCTATTGGTTATTAGAGGCTTTATTCTAACCCTCTCCTAGTTGGTAAAGAGATTGGCTTGGATTCATATCTTGCCCATCCTGCTCTTCCTGAGCATGGCTCTCTTGTGTCTATTCCCAACCAACCGTTGGTCGAAAAGAGTGTCAACTTGGCTCTGCCTTTAGTTTTTCACTTTGTTCCCGATGAGAGTAATGATCATACTACTCATGTTCTTCTTGTCTCCTCAGATTATCATGAATCGAAGAGTGACCCTCCCGTCCCAGTTGTTTAGGAGAGTCCTTCTCCTATTATTGCAAAGCATGGGGGACATCATATGATACCCCCACCAAGTAGTTCTTTCGTTTCTTTCTATTGGAGTCAATTGACTGCATTCCGCCTTCCATTTTATGTGCCTTTCCAGATCACATTACAACCCTATAATATGGTAGTACATGGCACTATATTAGATGAAGGTGTTTTTGTTAGCATCATGTCTTCTACTACTTGGTAAGATTTGGATTTCCCACAACTTGTGCCTGTCACCCAGAATCTGTTGGCTTTCAATGGAGGAACCAGTCTGCCCTTAGGGGTCCTTTCGAAGCTCCCTATTACTTTGGGAGGAAATACCATCCATATAGATGTGATGGTAGTCCAAAGTCCCTTATATTTCAATCTTCTCCTTGGACGCGACTATGTTTATGTCATGGGAGCTCTTTTTTCTTTGCTTTTCCATGTGGTTTGTTTTCCACATAAAGGGAGAATAATGACCACTGATCAATTGTCGTTCATTGGTCACCAAGTGCCTCCTTTGCAACCATCATCCCCTATTGGTTCTTTTTAGCAAGCAGTACCCTCCCCACCACAAGTCAATATGTGGCTACCCATTTTGTCTCCACATTTGCTAATGATCACATAGATGGTATAATACATTATGTATTGCATTGGAACCCAATCTGTCTTTGGTACCAGTTGACATGTATTCCTCCCAGAGCGTGGTTCTCTTGTTTAGTGAGGACCTTTTGGGAGACATGTTCTCATATGGTCCATGAACAAGGGATATGGAGCATAGTTCCTTGTCTTGTGTCAAGCTTGTTAAAAAATGAAACGAGGGATACAGAGCATAGTTCCTTGTCTTGTGTGAAGCTCGTTAAAAAATGAAATAAGGGATGCAAAGCATAGTTTGTTGTCTCATGTCAAGCTTGTTAAAAAATGAAACAAGGGGCGTGAGCATAGTTCCTTGTCTTGTGTCAAGCTCGTTTAAAAAATGAATCAAGGAGTGTTGAGGATAGTTTCTTCCTGTATCTACCTCATTAAAAAATGAAAAAAATGTCCGAGGATAGTTCTTTTACTGTGTCAACCTCGTTTAAAAATGAAACAACCCCCTTTTCCAAATCGAGTCTTTGATTAGTATCTCGTAAAATCCTAGTCGAGTCTTTCCTGGATCTCAAGAGTGAACCTTCATTCCATCCACCTTGTTGAATGAAATGAAGCTGGGGGGGCATGTACCTCGAATTGAGTCATTATGCTAGGGGCATGAAAACCAAGCTCAAGCATAGTTTTTCATTTCAAGATTATGTGAAAATGAAAACAAATTCAAGCAGAGTTCCCCACGGTTCAAGTGTGTGTAAAAATTAGCCCATGCCCAATTTACATCTCGTGATTGTCGTTTTTATCAGCTAATTTCTGCTAGATGAGCCTTGGTTGTTTCATTCCATCGCCACCATCTCTTTGGCCGATCATATGCTTTCACTTGGTTTTTTTTTTCCTTTCTTGAGGAACCGTGACAATGAGTGGTTTTACTACCTAGCCTCTTGACCTTTCAGTGTTTTGAGTAGCTCCCCCTTAACTAGAACTAGTTGCTATCCTTTCATACCACTCATTCCTCCAGGGTGAGTAACCTTTAAGCTCTTTTTTGACTCGTAAAAAAATGAAAATATTGCCGAGTATTTTTCCCCTTTTTGACTCATTAAAGTAAATAAAAATGGGGAGTCTGATTAAAGCTTTTTCCTAACTCTCAAAACATGAAAATATTGTTGAGCTCTTATTGTTTTGACCTCGTAAACGGTTCCGAAATGTTGTTTACCCAATATATGTTTACCCGTTTTTCGGGTTGGGATAAAAGTATTTATGGAAAAGGTATACCTTAGTCAAACATGACTAGGAGGTTCTCTTGAATATTGTTTTCTACCTTTTTGGGTTCGAGAGACAACTTTACAAAAAAAGGACCCTTGGAGTTTTCTTTTCGTGTCTTTTTCAAACTCTCTAAACATGAAAAAGATTAAGAGTTTTAGTTTTGTCAGATTCGTTAAAAGATTAAATGACATTGGACTTGTCATTATGACAAGACCAAGCTACTCCTTCCTAGGGCTCATAAAACTTACTAGGATGGATCCATCCGAAGGATGGAATTGTGTATAAATAATTAGGGTACTTGCCAGAAATGGTGGGGGAAAATTGGAAGTATTTCATGAGTTGTATTATTCACTTGAGGCAACATGTTGCTCTTGAACATTGACACTCATCTACTATTTGTGTCGGGTTTTTAGGACATCCTCACTCTTTCACTTGCCTCCCTGGGTTTTGGGTTATCCATTTTAAACCTCTCATATGATCTCTGCCACGTCACCATGACCTCTGATCCTATCACATCAAATGCTGCCAAACTCTGTAGTCGTGTCATCCACATGTTCAAGGGAAGTCTTCCTACCTGTACATTGTCTAATCATGTGTTACCATCTTAGATTACTCTCATTCATTGTGTTTCCTGTTTCATATAGATGATGAAGCATTCATTATGACCTTCCTTCGACAAATCACTTTTTGTCGACTTTAGCTCATTTTTTAGGAAGTTGATCTAGAAACTCCTTTCCAGTACCTTAGAGCTTGCATGCGTCAATGGCAAGTTCTTCACACTTGAGGACATGTTCTTATCATTGGCCCTTGATCGAGTGATTTCATAGGTGTTCAACTTCAGTCCCTTATTCACACTTCTTGAATTGTACTGATAGTACCTTGAGAGCCATTGCCATTATGGGTTGTTTCTTTCGTGCTTGTTAATGGTTCACATCATTGGTCGGTAATCAAGTGATTTTCTAGCATGTTTGAATTCAACACATCTATGCACATGTTATAATTTGTACTTTGATAGGGTTGTGTTGGAGCGCAAAACCGTGGGCTTAGATCACAAAGTCCAGGTTACGAGGAGTGATGAGTCATTCATGATTATATACATGATTCTTTAGATGGATGGCTGTGACCATGTTGTGGGTATCATTTTGATCTTGATCAGTTGTATGGATGCAACCATACCATGGGTCTTTTCATTTTGATCCTCTCTATGTAGATGGCTACGCCCATGCCGTGGATCTATTTCATATGATCCCTTCAGTCGGATGGCTGCGTCCATGCCAAGGGTCCATGCATATGATCCTTTTCTTAATGGATAGTTGTGCCTATACCATGGATTCATGTATTGTTATATGCCTCTCATGTTTATCATGCATGACTATCAAATTTCAGATATGTACATGTATGTTTTAGTTGCAGGTCTTCTGATGCTGGTATTCCAAGTCCTTGCTCTGCCTTAAAGCATTTCAACAATCACTCTGAGCTCTAACTTCATGCTTTAGGGGGCATCTGTTACACAATAATTTGTCACTTTCCTATCACTCCCCATTCCTGATCCTAGAGAACCCTAGTAGTGACTACTGTGTTATACTTTCACCATGAAACCTATGCTTTTGTATCCCTTGACATTTGAAGAAAGAAGTCCCCACTCCCTTCCGAACATTTCCAGAGAATATTTCCTAAAACCCAGTTTTTAAGATCAACACTCTTTCCCAGTGTCTCACAAGTACCGATGGTGGAAGTTTACACTATGACCCACGCCGATCAATGCTAATTTTAGCCCAATACCTGCACTAGCCTACTTCTGGAAGTTTTTATAAAAGGTAATGAAGTTTCACATCTAAAAACTTCTAGTGGCGATGCGTTGGATGTTCGTTTGGTCGGATAACAACCGAGAACTCCGTATAAGGTTCTTTACCCCTTAAACGTGGACCTTCCCAAGGAGATAATACCTTCTTTCCACCTTGAGTGGATCTCATTCTTATCTTCCTCTCCCTATATAAACCACTTCCTCTTACCCTTTTTGGTTACAATACACACAATAAAACACATAGTGAAGCTGCAAAATTCTGAAATCTTTAGCTTTTGATAGAAGAAGATTAGTGTTAGATGAAAAAAGACTAGTCTTTGGTAGCTAAAGTGTGAGGAAAGAGGGTTAGAGCTTGGAAGCCATTTCATGTCAATCTAGGGGAGGAAAAGAGTGCTAAAAAAGCGTGTAGCAGGACTTGGATGACGCAAAGGAGATCTCCAATGTCAAGACTTCGGTTGTATTTCTATTTGAACTTTATTTTAATACAACTAATGGTTTATTTCCTATATTAGGTGTAATTTTACATTTGATAGCTTAGAACTCCTTTACCTTTTAAGTAGATTGGATTCCATTTTAGCTATCACATTTTTTTTTTGTTTCTTGAATGTTTGTTTTAGGTACTTGAACGAAAGGAACGAAATGAAGCTGGAGCAATGAAGCAAGATCACCATCAAGTGGATTAGCATTATAAGAGGTAGGCCCTCTTATTCAATTCTAATATAAGGAAATTTACATTATATTGTCTGGTTTGTGGCTGGACCCACTCTCTTAGGCTAGGGGGACTGTCTTTGTTGATAGAGAGGATATTCCTACACTACAAGGAAGCAACAGAGTTAACCATAGGAAATTCTTTGTAAAGGTGACCCACCTTGTGACACCTTCGGTATCTAAAAGACATTCCTTCATAGTATAAGAGTTGGATGTGGGTGAATATTCCCCAATGCAGTGTAATATGTTCCTCCAATCCCTCTCTAGTGTCTAAATACACCAGTATTCGAGCCATGAATTTGTTGCCAAATGCTTAATAAGACTTGTTGAAATATAGAAATGTACCAATTGAATTCCCAATGCGTGCAAAAATATCCTCAGACCAAAAATGAAGAGGAAGGCCCAGTAGCCTGACCCATATTGGACTTGCTCCCAACTGTTCACGCACAGGGTCGAATAAAGGGCTGGAACACTTGAACAGAAACATGCTATCTCAATATGCCAATAGCCTGAAAGGACCCAAGTGGTTTGATCCTCCCTTAGAAAACTCAGAGAAAACCAACCTCGAGCCAATGTAGTTACTGTCAGGAGTTCTGTAAGGATGTGCCCCCAAATTTCCATATTCCGTAGGCATAAACGGGCAGTGAAGTAAGAATTCCCTTGAACTCTTCCAACCAAGACCTTATTGGCAGTGTCTACCGCCTCCCCCATTTTCACTCTAGCACCAAAGAAAAGTTCCAGATACTTGCGAGAGGATTTTATGCACTTCAACTTCTTATATTTTCCAGATTGCATAGCAGTAGGGTGGTCCTAAAGAGGATTTTGAGTAACTAATGCATGCCACTGAGATTTTGGGGTGTCGAAACAAAGGTTTCCAACAGGGATATCAAAACAACTATATGGAGAGGTAGAGAGTCTGGGTATTGCCAAGGAATGTGGTGGATGTGGAAGATCAACCAAGAGTGGAGGGGAAGAAATAACAGATACCAAACCAACTGCAAAAGGGTTAGCAGAGGGGGGAGTCTGGTGGGGGGATTCCAACACACATAGTCAAATTTAGGAGATAGTGGGATGTAAGAAACGAGATAATAAGGGTAGTTGGAGAGAGGGGAGGGAAGTTGAGTCCCAATGACCCTATAGGGAGGTTAGAAAATGAAATGTATTGTGAGGAAGGACCGAGGTTGAAACGAATGTGAGTCAAACTCTACTGTCACGGATGGTTTGTGCCCAGAGGTCTATTAACCATCATCTTTGGCACAATGTTAGGGCACTTCGAGATGGGCTCTTAGGGGTTGGGATCCGCTGAGTAGTTGACCATGTCTACATCCATTTCTGATATACTGTAGACAAAAGAGAAGAAAGCACGAGATGGGTAGATAATCAAAGTGAAATCAAGAGAGGAGAGGTCAACCTACTGAACGTGATAGTGATACCATAAAAGTAGGGGGCGATGGGTAGCAAAGGTGTCTGTAGTAGTGAGAAATACAAATCCTAACCTTTCTCAGTCAGGGTTTCAAAGCTACACGACCTCGAGTAATCCATCCATTGTTCATCTCCATAGAATCCCATTTTTTAATACATATATAGAACACATTATGTTAGAAGCATGATCACTACTAAGAGGGGGGGTGGGGTTCAATCAATAGTGATAACAATTACACAATTTTATAATTCTTTCTCCAATATGTTAATCCATTAATTTCTTAACAGATAAGTATTAGATCTGAAGCATGCGACTTCAAATAGGTTCAAGACATGAGAGCCATAATGATAAGAAATAAACATGCAAAATGAAACATAATCATCACATCACATAGGAACATAGGATCTCTATTGAAATATCCCCCTCTAGGTAAAAAAGCACCCTTGTTGCTACTACGTTGCTCAATGTATTTTATTAACTGTAAAACAAATCATTACATAAAGAGTACACTATGGAAAATATTTGAAAGGAAATATGATATCCATATACGACTCTATAGGCACCCATCTGATCAAAAAGCCTTTCCTAGCACCCATTGGACTTATGAAGAAATTTGTTCTCAATCCTTGTTTTGACGGAGCACCCACCCCAATTCTGTATGCAGTTCACCTTTCATACATTTTCAAACTGGAACACTAGAGATGCTCAACATGAACATCACAACAACAATATCATCATAGAACAAAACCAAAATTCTCAACACAAAACATCAATGATTGATTCAACTCAATCATATCCCAAAAGGCATGACCAAAAATTCATAATGATTCTCATGCATTCTAAATGTTTTTTTCAAACGTTCTTCAGTCTTCATTTTGATTTGATGATATCCTAAACGAAGATCCAACTTGGTGAAGTAAATTGATCCATGCAATTCATCATTGACAAGAATGGGAAACTTATCTTTAATAGTGAGCTTGTTGACCTCCCTATAATCCAGACACATGTGCCATGATACATCCTTCTTGTGGACCAATACTACTAGAGCAGAGAAAGAACTTTAATTAGGTTGAGTTATACTAGCCTCTAGCATTTCTGCAACCATACGTTCAATTTCACTCTTTTGGGCATAGGGATATCTGTATGGCCTGA
>APFE030792857.1:0-24210 GCA_000404065.3 Pinus taeda
AGATAAAGTTTATAGTCTAAATATTATTATAAGCTAATAATATTTGACTTCTCTATAATTAGACTTGACAGTGTCACCTCTGTTGTCTAAAAATAGAATTCCATCTATTTTTTCCAACTTGACCAATCATCCATAAACAACATCCTACAACTCATAGACATGATCCATATGTCTAAAAATAGACATAGTCTAAAAATAGACTTTGCGTCATAATTTCCCTACGGGCCCACTTAGTGAAGGTGACTCTTTTCACTAAGCTCCATCATCTTGTTGCAATCTCAACAGGATTCTCATGATCATTTCATAGCTTTTGTTGGCTTTTTCTGGTTCTAGTTTGGTTATCTCATACTCTTGCACACTTAGAGAATTCTTGGAACATTGTAGCATTATAGAAAGGAAGCCAAGGAAGAAGAACAAAAGAAAATGACAAGAAAACAAGGTTAGATCAAAGAGGGGTCTCATTCTAACGAAATTTCAAAACGGTGGTAGCCATTTCTGAGGACGTAGAGCATGCAAGGGCTAGTTTGCAGCGTCAGGGAAACAGTTCAGTCGATCAATTCTTAAGACGTGTTGCTAGTTGGACATATGGGAAAAAGTGGGAACCTCAAAAAGTATGAGCCAGATGGAGCAACACTCTTTAAGGAGTATGGGGCTGAAGTGTTGGCAATTTTCAGAGAAGCAAGCTTGGAGCTGATTTTTCACCTATTCACTAAGTATGATCTTGAGCTCACCTCTGATTTCATTGACTCATTTGATGGAACTAGTGCTAGGGTTCAAGGATGTTGTTTCAAGTAACTGAGGAAAGCATCATGGAGGAAATGAAAACATCGGTTGTTGGGGAAAGATTGTATAAGAAAAAGATGGTGCAAGGAGTAAATCTCAATTATTTCTTAAAGGACGATCCGCATGATCCTTGTTGGAGCATTGGGGTCCACAACAATAATTTTAAAATTGGAATGATAACATCCTATGAGGATGATTTAGGTTTTTCTGACATGTGATGGTTGTTTCTTCAAAGTTTTCTTATACCATATGAGATTTTTGGTACATTTTGTTGGTTGTAACAGGATGGACATGCCTTTTTACCTACATCAAAGTTTGATTAAGATGGTGTCTTGTGAAAGAAAAAGGAGGGTTTGGTACCTGCATAATGTACAACACCACAGTTTGATATGGATCCTATACACCCATGAAATGAACAAGAAAGCACAGCAGTCGAGGAGGAGGACATTAGGACACCCTTTTCCTAGAAGGAAAAATAAGGAGAAGACTCTTGATATGTAGGCTAAGAGCAGCCAACAAGTTATTGGACAAACATAAGAAAACCCTAATAAGATAAAAATCCCTAGGGTTTATAGAAGGAGCACTAAAGGACACCAGTCAGAAGGATAAGAGACTAAGGAAGATGAGACCATGGAGGAAGGTAGAAATAAGGGTGAAGATCCTAAGGAACATGGCCATATATTAAAATATTCAAGGAGGCCAAGAAACAAACCCACAAACAAACTAAGGTGGGGAATGAAAGTTAAACTGAATCCCAAGCTTAAGGAGCCTATTCACATTGAAGATGAAAATGAAGTAGGGCCTGCTAGAGATAAGGAGGGGTTGTTAACAAAATAAATACCATAAGCTCCAAAAACTGACAAGATCCCACAGAAGAAAAGTAGAAGAGTCACGAGGGCAATGGAAAAATAGGAAAAGCTAAGAATACTTATAGAGGTAGCATAAGTCATTGGAAACTGAATAGGGGAACTCAAAGTCTCAAACCTTAGGTTTTTTTGCTAATCCATATAGTTTTTTTTTCAAATGGAAGGTTTTGGATCAGTTCAAGTGAGGGGAACAGTTGAGGAATTTGTTGGAAGTTTCCATGAGTTCCTAATTTCTAGTGATATTTTCCATATTTTCTTCTGAAGGAAAGTAAATGTATCGAAGAATTTTTAATGGTTCTCCTTCAGTTAGATTCCCAGGTTTTATCTCGTACATGTCGACATCTCACTAGATCAAGAATAAAACACTATTTTAAGAATGTACAAAGTTATGTATTATGAAATTAGAATTATCTTTCCGAACATTGTGGATGTGAGTGAAACTACTATAATTTTATGTGATTTTCTTCTTTTCATTTTGTGTTCAAATTTTATGCTAGGAACTATATTTGTTTGTTTTGTGCTCCGTGTAGACTATTTCAAGGAGAAATAAGGTATGCACCCTTGTTTAAATGCATGTTGGATAAAAAAACCATAATTGTGCATGTCTAAAGATTGTTTCCTCTATTTGGGTGTTGATCTGCAATATACCAATCAAGATTGAAAAGGCTTTTGCCTCTAGGTGGGTAGAATGTGTTGTTGGTGGTATATTAATCTAGGAATTTGATAATTACAAACTATTGTGTTTCCCCTTTGTGAATGGTGTCAAGATTTGTTGCTATTATATTTCTTTGTAACAATAGTTGATTTTGATAAAAACTAATGATACTGGGTACATTGTCGTCACCAGTTTCATTCAAGATCCATATTATTTTCATTTCCCAAGACATCAGTTTCTCTTTTTTATTAAGGATCCATAAGGCTTGCATTGTCAAAGACATTAGTTTCCTTTTTTTAATTAAGGATTTGTAATTCCCAAATAGGTGTTATGTTGGACCTACTCTTATCTATGTTTATGTGATACAATGAATAAGATATGTAGTTGGAGTTCTCTCTTTTTCATAGTAGAGTATTTTTATTGGTGGGTGTTATGTTGGTCCTGCTCTTATCTCTGGTTATGTGATACAATTCATGGGCTACATAAAATATATTTTTGGTCTATTCATACCTCCTCTAATTGTTATTTTATTGTAGGTTAGAGCATTTTTTACACAATAACTATTCTAAAAGTCTTTAAATTATTTTCTCTAATGATTTGGAGTGAAGCTAATGGGCATGATTTTTACAAATAAAGGTTGAATCTGACAGACTTGGATGTAGGCCAAGTCATAAATGTTGCTACATTGAATGGCATCTTTCCCTCTCTTCGTAAAGTAATTTTTGGATATAATTGTTTTTCTACAAGTTATGAATATCACTAAATGAAATGCTCATGTATTATGAGAAGTGCTTCAGTTATCAGTGGATATATTAGTGTTTCTACCGAAGTCCTGAAGATTGCTATCTAAACTGTTAATGTATTTTGAAAAGTACTTCAAATCGTTATCAATTATGTTTTAATAAATTTCAATGCTAAATTATGATTTCCACATGTCATTGCTCAAATTTCGTGTGGAGATAAGTTGGACAAGTTGGTTTCTCACACTAATCAGGTTGTATTGGAAATAGCAATCTATACCTTGACATTGAACCAATAAGGGTCCCTATGCTCCTCATGTTATCTTGTGTGTCAATTTTGGGGAAAATACAAAGAGAATAAAAGGTTATATGAACATTGTATATACTCTTCAAGTTATATTTTGTGTTAGTTTTGGGAAATTACAAAGAGAATAAAAACGTGTATACTCTTCAGGATATATTTTGTGTTAGTTCTGAGGAAAATATAAAGGAAAAAAATACAAATAAATAGTTGGATAAGTAGTCACTCAAATTCTATGAGTATATTAGTTGGAACATTTTATGCTCTCCATATGTACCAAAATATCAATAATGAATAGCTTGAATAGACCAAAAAAGGTCGTCAGTCAAATCACTGAACACAATGATGAATGTTCCTCCACCAAAAATGTTACACTTCTTTCTTGAGCAAGGAGATGGAAAGTAGTGTGTAAGCTGAAAAATTGATTTTATCCTCCCAAAAAATGAGTCTTCTCTACCAAGCATATTCACATAAAAACACAATACATTGGGAATTGTCACAATTGCCTCCCACTAAGTAGTCAAATGACTTATGTGAACATTACTTGCCAACACTTACATGTGACGTTACTATCAACACCTAGCAACACCTGACAATATTGTTGTCAAAACATTATACTAGAAAATAAATAAAATTTATTTTAAACGATGTAGGCTTTCATAAATTTAGTGTAGTTTCATAAAGTTTTAGTTTTTGGAAGCACTTAATAATGAGTTTGGCCAAATTGTTGATTCCATTATTCACAGTGGCTTCCCACTAAGTAGTCAACTAATTTTATCTACTAACATTTACATGTGACATTACTAACACCACCTCACAATCCCTGAAATTATAGTTATTAAAACATTGTATTGGGAAATAAATAAATTTTTCTTTAAAAGATGTTGTTTTTCATAAGGTAAGTGTGGTTTTGGAAAATTATAATCTTTTGGAAGATCTTAATAATGAGGACGATATTTTATTGACTGATTCTTTTGAGGTTCCTCTAAGTACTTACTACATTCTTCTTTAGTCTCCAAGTTGCATAAGCCTTGATAATTTCAATATCGCAATACAAATTCCAGAAATTTGAGAGAGGACTAGTTGTTTCTCACTAAGATGCATTTGAGGTTTCGTCAAGTACCCATTACGCTCTTCTTGAGTCTTCAAATTGCAATTGTTAAGTTAACAATGTCCTAATAATTTCAATACCTCAATGCTGATATTCCCATAAAATTGTGAGGTTTTTAGTTGGATGTGTCTTTGTGCTTTCCAAAATTGTAGCTTATAATTAAATATTGCCACAATCATCACTTAATCACGTAGGAAAAGACGTTAAAAGTATATTGGCATCAATAAAGAACACTTAGGTTTTGACTATCAATTTTTTGTATACCAAAATCCTCTAATATATAATTTTCTTGAATCTCCTTCAATGCAGATGTTTAAAATTCAGTATGGAAGTAATTTCCTAGTATTTTCTATTTTGCAATTAATTGAATCTATCAAATGTGATGGGTTTCCATAAATATCATAAGATCTACCTCAATGTTTAGTCTGAATCATTAAAATCCTGTCAAAGTTGACATTAATGAATTGGTATTGATTATTTTGATCCAACTCACTAAGATCTTGATAGACCCTTCTAACAAAGGATTAAAAAACCCTGACACAAGTAAGTCTCTAATAATTTTTCTCATTTTTTTGTGATTAATTTCAGCGTAAACCACGATATTTTCATTTTTGGAGACCTTGTTTTGGACAAGTTCGAGTCACAGGGGCTTAACAAAGACAAGGCATGCAAAACAGAGGAAGCTGGAGAACTGTGGTTAAAGCGGGCAATAACAGGGGATATTGGGAGAATTCTGGAGGTAAAATACCTTAGTGTGACATGTGAAGCTAAAAGAATAGGAATGATGGTGCTTGGCCTGCTAAATTCGTATTGTGCATTGAGCTCTGTCTATTGAGTAATCTCAGGTTCCTCATTGGGTTCAATTCGTAGGTGCAGCGCGGGCAGAGTAGACTGTTGTTGGTGGGAGTCAACGAATGATTAATCACACCCTAATTTGATTAAGCATCGACAACAAGGCAAAGTGGCAGGTACAAATGCTAGCATGGCGACGTGGCGAGCCCCTCCCTTCGTTGATTCAGCATGGTGCATCCGAATGGCCTCAGCATGGTGATGTCTTGTTTTTGGACTTATGACCATGGACTTAGACATTGAAATGACATGTCTACATCGCTTTTGGGTCCAACAAATAAATTAAGTGATATTTGTATCAACCATTAGGCCTAGAAGTATTTATAAATGTAAAAGAAATAGTGAAACACAAATTTAATATTATTTAAAAGAAATCATAACTTCAAATTTCATTTGGCATATGTGTGTGTGTGTGTGTGTGACTAGGAGGTAAAAGTAGACTATGAAAATTACAACATCTAGCTTTAATACCAATTTGGGAAACATAAAGTGAATGGATTAGAGAATATATAAAATGATACAAAACTACTTTGAAAACCAACAAGTATTAGGGAAAAGAGAAAAAATTGAGTTTGATAAATTGGAATGAGGAAACATTAAAACATATAGCTATGATTCCACTCTAGAGGCAAGAACCAAGTAGGAAAATTACAACATTTCGCTTTGATATCAATTTATGAAGATAAATTGAACCCAAAAATGAAAATTAACATATAAATTTATTTTTATACTAAAAATATATATATGCAAAATTATACCAAAGCAAAATTATGTCACAAAATATAAATAATAAATAAGAATATATAAAAATCTTATCTTATCCAAACATCATATAAAAGTGTTATCATAACATAAATATGAACACAAATACTTAATACTTATATTATGAAATAGAATATTAACAGAATGATGGGATGACTCAAAACTTCAACACTTCTTTTGGAGAGCTAATTCTTTGAAAATTCAAGGACACACTTTCCAAATCCCTTCTAAAGAATTCAACATTTACTTTTTAGACTCCTTGTGAAGACTTCATTCATTTATTTTCACTATTAATCCACTTTCCCTATGCTAAGCACCTAACTTTATGCATTATAAACTACCAAAGAAAAAACAAAAAACTTTAAATAGTGAAAAATTTTATTTATCCACTTTTACAAATACCTAATTTTATGCATTATGACCCACCAAAACAAAAACAAAATACTTTAGATAGTGAAGAATCTTATTCATTCACATTCAATGTACACAATGTTTAACTTTTTACATGATAACCCACCAAATAAATTCAAAAATACTTTAAATAGTGGAAAATACTTAGCTGTGCAAGATGCCTAACTTTCCACCTAATAAATTACCTAAAATAAATAATAATATAAAATATTATTCATCCACTTTCATTATACTTTTACTATACAAAATGCTTAACTTTATGCATTATAAACCATCCTAAAAAGATAGTAAAGAATCTTTCCAACGTGTTTTTAAACAGAGCTCGAAAATAATGGATCTCAAAATGCTAAAAAACACTGAAAAAACATGACACCACCTAAAGCAAGAAAAACAAAGAACTTCACCTACTCAATGGTGACAAGACCCAACATCATTCGGCGCTAACACATCATTCGGATCATCTGCGTGTAGTTCGCTGTCAATTTCAGCTCTAGTTTCTTCTACATTGTCATCCTCCTTTTGGGGAGATTACCTTGACTTCAATTGTCAAAGTACCCCCAAGCCCCTATAATGTTAATTTTAGCATGGGACAAGTATCTCATTACAAGGGTTTGCATCTCAGATTTTAAATATGAAAAAATGGATTTAATGTGAGAAGCACACTGGAAGAAAAGGATATCCATGTTCTCAAATATCCTTGCATTTCTAGATAACCAAATGTCCCATGAAGTTATTGAAGATAATCATTTCAACAAGTTACTCTAGATTTTGCACCAATGTGTGAGAATTTCTTCAACATATTACCCTTCGCATTAGTTTTTTATCCTTATAGAGAGAATATATTATAAAAAATAAACATCTAAATTGTTTCTTTATAATATGTTAATTGATTATTCAAAGGACAATTTTTCATTTGTGATTTTTTTCTGTCTAATATCATGACATCCTCAAGTAAATGAATTACCACATCTATGCCACATTTATTATTTCTTGATCCTCTTGCAATCTTCTTTCTTTTCAGTCCATGCCCAAACTATCATATCAATTGGAAGAGATTAAAGTTATTTTTCATGGGGATTTGGTACCTGATATTGATCAAATACTTTTGTTATACGTTTCCCTAAACTAGGCATCTAGTAGTCAACTTTAACATGAAGAGTCTCACCTAGATGCTAAAGAACCTCAACTATGGACCTCAAAATGATTTCTAGTGTGGGCCTAGGACATATTCCTATGTAGGCCCTATGTTGTGGTTTAACCATGGAATCCACTATAGTAGGTTAGAGATACATTACAATGGTAATACCATTGCTACTCGAATCAACCTACAAGTTTCCATTTCAGACACTATTTTTACACATGCATCGCTCATCTTGCTTACAGAAAAAAAAAATAAATATTTTGGCCAATCGTGGGTTGTGCAAAATTTCAAGAAGTATTTTAATCCTTTCATCCATGAGTTCCACCTTAAATTTTGTTTGTCCTATGATTCTATTTTTTCAGTCATCTCTTAGGAAAACATCACCACCATCATACATTTCCTATTCACAAAACCACTTCCTATGAGGGGTTATATGAAAAAATGCAACTAATTCATCCAATCACACCTCACGATTTGTATGTGTTCTTGAGAAAGCCAAGAACACACCCACTCCTTCATCTAAGGAGGATTTTCCTTTTGTAGAAGGAGCACCAATGGATTCCTTCCCTTTTGCAACACTTTTGGATCTAAAATGTTTCTTGTAATGCCCTTCTTTTCCACATCTCTAGTATAGATTTACTAACTTTCCTAGAGATTTCGATCTCCCTCTTAAGGACATATTTTTATTTCTATCCTATGAGCGTATTCTTACATATAAGACATCTTCATTCTAACTTTCCATATTCATTTCATCAGAAGGATGAGATTATTTCATCAAAAGGATGAGATTATTTCATCAAAACTTAAAGTAGTCACATTATTACATATGACAATCACTATAATGTCCCATGATTCTAACAAATAACACAAAAGTCTCATACACACACATATGTATCATAAATCTTAATACAACAAATAATAGTTGACTTACCATAGCCTTGAAGAAATTCATATGCTCTATTCTCCATCGTTCATCCTCAAGTTATACAACTTCCTTCACAAATGCAACTCAACTCCATAAAAATCCTTGCCATGAGTTTCTTTCATGGATTGATGCAGATGGACATTTACCAATGATTTAATTTATATAACTACCTTAGTAATTAATTAATGTAATATATTGAATTGATGACGTTAATTATCATCAAATTTTTTAGATTATAATTAGTTTATAGAAACTTAAAAGAGGTCAAGATTACATAAATTCTCTTAAAATCTTATTTCTATGCCAAAAAAATAGTCTTTCAAGATTACCATATTATATTGTAATAAATATTTTTAAATTGAATTTTAATTTGGGTTTAGGATAGGTGTTTTAATTCAAATGTAATGATATTTTTAGCTAAGACCTGGCCTCTTATGTCATTCTAGCATGAGTGATTAGTGATTATGGATAGCCTTGAAAGCAATTTTGGGAAACCTCTTGTCACTCATGTTGTTTATTTTTCTTGTAAATTTAAGACCTAACCATGGCTTTGGATTCACTGGGGAGAGGGTGGCTTTTATGAGGAGGTTAAAATAGGGTGCATTGCTTTGAATAGTAATATTGTAAATTATAAAATTACTTTTCTTTTGCTTATCCTTCTCCAATAACATTTAGAGATATTTCATCACCAAGCTTCACATCTTATAAGATAAAACGAGCGATAAAAATATCAAATATGAGCTCTTTTCTATCACACCTGTAAAGATTTGCTAATGTATAGTTGTTTTCAAGTTCATAATAAGTTGTTTGCCTTCCATTTATTTCAACACTATAATTTCCAAATTCAACTATAGGATGAATATGGATTCCAATATATTTAAATGAAAGATATTTATTATTGATTATCAGTTTTATATGTAAATAATTAATATAATATAAACATTTATTATAAAGAAACATAAATATTTTTAATGTCCCAAAGAGAAGACAAAAAAAAACATATTTCTTATGTAAATTGTGGAGAAGATCCATCTAAAAATATGTATAGCTCTAGAAGTTTGAGTTTCCTAGGGATACAAGCATAGTTTTATTACAAGTCTTGTTGTCTAGGAGGTTCTCAAATGGAAATTGAAAAAAGAAACTATTATTATAGCAAGTTACTATATTAATGTAAGAATTTTTTATAAAAATGATATTTTTTTATTAAATTCATTGAAATATGTGTAAAGTAGAAGAGTTTAAAAAAATATAGTGATGCTTTTACTTCATCAAATATAATGCTTAAAATTAGAGTTTTCATTCTATTCTAGCCATTCATTCAGTTTATTACTTTGATTAAATTAATAAACATCTATATTTTTTATACTCTTAGTTGAGCTACAAATCTTAAGAGGATCTTCAAAATAAGTAGTTCAACAATGTTGTTTGTACTATCTCCTAAACCAATCTTAAAAGGGATTTTATGTGTACCATTAAGGAAAATAACATCACCAACTCCTCCTTTTGGGGATATTACCTTGATTTCAATTGTCAAAGTAACCCCAAGCCCCTATTATGTTAATTTTAGCATGGGACAAATGTCTGATTACTAAGGGTTTGCATCCCAAATTTTAAATATGAAAAAATGGATTTAACCTAAGAAGCACATTGGATGTGAAGGATATCCATGTTCTAAAATATCCTTACATTTCTAGCTAACCAAATGTCCCATGAAGTTATTGAATGTAGGCATTTCAACACTTTACTTTAGATTTTGCACCAATGTGTGAGAAATTCTTCAAAATATTCCCCTTCACATTAGTTTTTTATCCATCTAGAGAGAATATATTATAAAACATAAACATGGAAATTGTTTCTTCATAATATATAAAATTATTTTTCAAAGGAAAATTTTTCATTCGTGACTTTTTCCATCTAATTAATGACATCCTCAAGTAAATGAATTACAACATTTATGCCACATTTGTTTTTTCTTGATCCTCTTGCAATCTTCTTTCTTTTTAGTCCATGCCCAAACTATCATATCAATTGGAAGATATTAAAGTTATTTTTCATGGCGATTTGTTACCCGATATTGGTCGAATACTTTTGTTATACATTTCCCTAAACTAGGCATCTATTAGTCAACCTTAACATGAAGATTCCCACTCAGATGCGAAAGAACCTCAAACATGGACCTCAAAATGATTTCTAGTGTGGGCCTAGGACATATTCCTATGTAGGCTCCATGTTGTGGTTTAACCATGGAATCCACTATAGTAGGTTGGATATACATTACAATGGTAATACTATTGTTACTCGAATCATCCTATAAGTTTCCATTTCAAACACTATTTTTACACATGCATCGCTCATCTTGCTTACAGAAAAAATATATATTTTTTCCAATCGTGGGATGCAAAAAAGTTAATTGTTTTAATCCTTTCATCTATGAGTTCCAACTTGAATTTTCATTGTCGTATGATTATATGTTTTGAGTCATCTCCTAGGAAAACATCATTGACATCATACATTCCTTATTGATAAAACCACTCCCTATGAGGGTCTATATGAAAAAATGCAACTAATTCATCCAAGCACACCTCATGATTTGTATGTGTTCTTGAAGAAGCCAAGAACACATCCCCTTTTCAATATAAGTAGGTTTTTTCATTTGCAGAAGGAGCACCAATGGATCCCTTCCCTTTCACAACACTTTTGGATCTACAATGTTTCTTGTAATGCCCTTCTTTTCCACATCTTTAGTATAGATTTATAATTTTTCCGAGAGATTTAGATCTCCCTCTTAAGGACATAATTTTATTTCTATCCTAGGAGCGTCTTCTTACAGATAAGGCATCTTCATTCTAACTTTCCATATTTTTTCATTCATATATTTCTATAAAAAGGATAAGATTATTTCTTCAAAAACTAAAGTAGTCACATTACTACCTATGGCAACAACTAGATTATCTCATGATTCTAATAAAGAACACAAAAAACTCATAAACATATGCATTAGAAATATTAATATCAACAAATAATAGTTGACTTACCACAGTATTGAAGGCATTCATATGCTCTATTCTCCATCCTATCCTCTAGTTATACAACTTCTTCCACAAGAACAATTTGTTCACGAGGGACTTAAACTATTGCAAATCCCCTAACTTGTTCCACAATGGACTTTATTATAACTTCTCTTAAAACATTCCATAGTACCAAATTTGGGAGACATAATTGTATTGTGTTCTCTACCTTTTGATCCAACTTGGTCTGGTCTTCTGTCAACATTTCTGTTGATATGTTGAATGGATCCATAATGATTCATTGATCTTTTTCCACCAAAAGATATTCCATTTTGAGCTTCCACAACTAAAAACTTTCCCCATTAAATTTATCAATCTCTATCTTTGAACTGATCACCATTTCCTTTCACCACAAGAATTGATACTGTAGATCTGCCATTTTAACAAGGTTTTCCACAAGATCGAGCCAAAATCCTTAGCCATAAAGGTGTCCCCTTGAAGCCAAACCTCTCTAATACCAATTTTTAGTTTTACCCATGTAAAATTAATTGATGCAAGTAAATTATTAATAAAATTATAAAAGATGCAATGTTGTGCATGCACACACACACACACACACACACATTTAACATAGATATTTTACCGTAGAAAGCCAAACTGGTAAAACTAGAAATATTTTTCGGTATATTCTATTTTACAATGTTACAATACAATATGCATATACTACAATACTCATAAAGCCCGGTCCATTATCCTTGGATTGTAATACAATTGTAGTTCCTTAACTAGAATTACAAAATCATGCATTGAACCTCCATGTGCCACATAACTACTAAAAGAAAAACTTTTGTGCTTAAAGTCACCAAAATGTGAATGCAAACAATCAATTATTTATTTATATTATTTATTTCTTTTTATTTTTTTTTTCGGCAGGAGACACTAAGGCAAAGAATATAACACATACACACCAAAAGGATCTTGTTCCTCTCTCTTGATAATGGTTAAGGACATGAGAACAATCCATGATGCAAAAGGCCTCGTAATGGTATTCCTATTCAACTCAAATGCCACCTAACCATGTTTATTCCTTGGCCTCTATTTCTAGTTCACAAAAATCAATGGTACATGTGTCCCACTTGAAGGATAAATAACCCCTATAATGTTTCTATGTGTTGGTTCAAGGAATTTTTCATGGCTCTTGAGCATGAGAAGCTTTAATGAGATGCTAAGATAGTCGTTTTCATTCTTTGACGATGTTCAAGGACTTGCAAGCCATCCACGTCCCATGTGGTGGTATGAGGACACATTCATGGTGCTTAAGCATGATAATATATGTTGAGGACCTAAGGTTATTGTTTATGTCATACTTCCCATGGTATCCCACCCAAATGCTAAACAATTCTAACCATAGCCTAAAGGATAATTCCTACTATGGGCCTAAGAAAAAATACATAGTGTATTAGAAGCCACTAATTTTGACCCCAAAGCATGACTTAGACCAAGAGACACGATATCGGTATGCCAAGCCTTTCAATACGTCTCATATTCCATTCTTGCACCACATATTTTGTACAAAGTTCCTTCTAATGTTTTTCTAGCCAATTTATATGCTATAACAAAAATATGTGCATGTTAAAAGATTGCACGTGTTAATGATAATGTGTGATTTTGTTGGAATAAAATAAAAGGGCACAAAGTATAACCACATTGTCTCTTAAAAATAAGGTTCATTGTACACAAGTAATGTCATTTACTAGAAAAAATTGTCGTTTGATATAATGGATTAGCCCCTTGAAAAACGTCAATGTGCTAAGAGAAAAGAGAAATATGGGTATGGAAAAACATAGGCATCAATTAGTCAATACATTAGTTCCTTAAAGGATTAATGTTGTGATGATCTCTACTTCACCACCAGAGGTGAAGCACGTGAACCCAGTGGAAGCCATTCTAATTTGAACATCAACTCAATATTCATCTAATGTTCCATCAACAAAGAATAATAAATTTTAAAAAGACACATAAATTTTGGTAGATAATGAGTAAAAAAAGGGTGACACTCTTGATAGTACCTAAACTCCCAAATACTCAATTAATGACCAGATCCAAGCCTAAGCCATCAAGCCATCATGACCTTGAGCCAGCACCACATCTTAAATGATTAGCTCTGATAGATCCATATTTTGGATCCCTAAAGAGGGCCCACTTCTATATAACCAAATGTCTAGATACTTGGATGTGCATTGTCATGGGCCTTTAGCTCCACGCTCTAAACGATTAACATTTAGATTTTGTAAAACCTTACAGTGCAGTGGTTCATGTGGTGAGGTTTCTTTACGAATAATTAGGTTTTCTTCATACCAACCACTAGCATGTATATTGCACTCCCAATATTAATCAAATGAATTGTTATGATCTCATAGTGAACTTCTACATTGTCATGGTGATGGGTTCTAGAATTAGGGTCCAAATCCCTTGCCTCATCTATCTAGTGCATGATGAAGAAATCTTGGGTGTCTCATGTAAATGAAATTTCCCTAGTAATCCTTAAAAGCAAGTTTCTTAAATTAATTATTCATTTTCAATGCAGAAAAATATTAGAGTATTTTGAATAAAAAAGTGATGTATCAAGATATAAGTTATTATTCTTGGCTTGGTTAATCTATGCACTTTAGCTATTGTTAGGGAATTTTAGGTAAAGTAATGTTTAAAAGTGCAAAGATCAGTAATCATTTTGTTAGGAGGTTTTATGTCGCTTTCAGTACAATTAGAAAGAATACTCATTCATAATATTGTAATGTAATCCATCATGTATTGTGAGAATAAATTATTAACGCACACATATACGATTTTTTAAAATGTCAAACCAATGAAAAAGTATTATAATTAAAGATAAAGGTTTGAAAACCAAGGCCAAATAGATTATTGGGCCTTCATCAACACGCTACTTCACTCCAACATGCATTTAGCTAAACATGTTAAGGGACTAGTTGTAATATCCCTATCATTTCATATTAACGTTTAACATTTATATAATATGAAAACAATATTAGTTTAATTTGTTTGACATGTGAGCATTCCCTTAATAGGCTATAGTGGGCATCAAGAGTCTGTTAGGGTTCTTAACCGCTTACAATTACCATGAAAGGTACATTTTCCTTGGACAGATAGTGTTTCTTGAAATTAGATTCAATTTTGGATGGGCTTGCTGGCTATAATGGTTGCATAGTAACCTCGAGTGATGATAAGTATCCATGCAGTGGTGGAAAAGTATTCACTTTTAGTTGAGATTTTCATTTTCTTGAAGTATGATGATTATGTTAGGGTTTCTAAGGTTTTAGTTTTTATGCCATAACCACTCGTTTGATATCTTAATTTCCCTTCCATGTTTTCCTATGTTACACTAGCAAATGGGTACTCAATTTGCAAGATTTATATAGACAAAAATATCTCGTGTACAAGATGAGATGTGATATTGATGAATAGAGCAGGCATGTAGGTAGGTTTAAAAGTAATGGATTTGTCATCTATGAGAATAAATCCCATATGTTCAGAGTTGGGATGCCACAATATTTGGTATTTAACATATCTGAGATTGGTTGATGAGGTTGAAGACATATTCCACTCTCTTCAACATGCTACCATGACGCACTTCCTAGGAAAAAGCCATGAACATCCATGAAGAAGTTAGTCGACCAAACTTTTGAGGTATGCATTAATTATATTAAACTTTTGGAAAAATATTTAATGAAATCTTGTGTGCAAAGACAAGTAAACTAGGTTTACTTTGTTGAAATATTATTTATATGAAAAGACTAGTTACCTATATTAAATTCTTGGAAAAACTTCCATGAATTATTGTGGGCAAAGACATAGGTTAAATATGTTGAATTTTTATTTAAAAGATATCATGGTTATATGGGTATAAAGATAAAATTATTGTGTTAATCTCTTAGAAAAAGAATTGCATGGTTCTTTTGTGTTAACCTCTTGAGAAAGGTTGCATGGTTCTTGTGTGCAAAAATAAAAGTTAACCATGTTATTTTCTTCAAAAATATTTTCGGATAAGTTAACCATGTTTGTAACAAACCCGAGTTAAATGTTCATGTAATAAATATTAATAAAAGCAAAATAAGACCAAGGTCATGGGGCACGTATTCCAAGTTGAATGTTGGGAAAAACATCATAGTGGGCACAACCTATTTATTATGGCTAAGGAAATTGGCAAAGGCATTTGCAAAGGCTTTGGAAAGGCAAAGAGGAATTTATTGGAATTTATTTATGAAAATAAAGGAAAATAGGAGAAAAGGAAGATGAAGGGTCACAAATTTGCATGAGGAGGAAATTGAAGGAAAAATAGAGGGAAATGAAGAAATTAGAGGTGACAATGATAAAAAGGCTTCTAAGGATCATTTCATAGCTTTTTGTCAGCTTTTGTTAGTTCTAGTTTGGTTCTCTCATACTCTTACACACTTAGAGATTTCTTGGAGCATTGTAGCATGGGAGAAAGGAAGCAAAGGAAGGACAACGAAAGAAAAGGAAAAGAAAAAAAGGTTAGATCAAGGAGGGGACTCATTCCAACGAAATTTCAAAACGATGGTAACATTTTCTGAGGTAGTGGAGCACGCAAGGGCTAATTTACAACATCAGGGAAACAGTTCGGTCGGTGAATTCTTGGGACTTTCTACTAGTTGGACAAATGGGAAAAAGTGGGAACCTCAAACAATATGAGCCATATGGAGCAACACTCTTTGAGAAGTATGGGGCTGAAGTGTTTCCAATTTTCAAAGAAGCAAGTTGGGAGCCGATTTTTCACTTGTTCATTGAGTATGATCTTGAGCTCACCTCTGATTTCAATGACTCATTTGATGGCACTAATGCTAGGGTTGAAGGGATATTTTTTCAAGTAATAAAAGAAAGAATCATGGAGGCAATGAAAATACCGGCTGAGGGGTAAAGATGGTATAAGAAAAAGATGGTGCAAGGAGTAAATCTCAATTATTTCTTGAAGGATGATTCCCATGATCCTTGTTGGAGCATTGGGGTGCACAACAATATTTTAAAATCTGAATGATAACATCCTATGAGGATGATTTAGGTTTTTCTGACTTGTGATGGTCATTCCTCCAAAGTTTTCTTATACCATATGAGATCCGTGGTACATTTGGATGGTTTTAATAGGATGAACATGCCTTTTTACCTACATCAAAGTTTGATTAAGATGGCGTCTTATGCCATAAAAAGGAGGGTTTGGTACCCACATGATGTACAACACCACGGTTTGATTTGGATCCTATACACCCATGAAATGAACAAGAAAGCACAACAGCCAAGGAGGAGGATATTGGGACACCCCTTTCCCAGAAGCAATAATAGGGAGAAGACTCTTGATATGCAGGCTGAGAGTAGTCAACAAGTTGGTGGAAAAACATAAGAAAACCCTAATATGATAAAAATCCATAGGGTTTATTGAAGGAGGACTAAAGGACACTAGTTAGAAGTATAGGAGACTAAGGAAGATGAGATCATGGAGGAAGGTAGAAAGAACGGTGAAGATACTAAGGAACGTGGCCATTGAACAAAATATTCAAGGAGGCCAAGAACTAGACCCACAAACAAACTAAGGTTGGGATTGAAAATTAAATTGAATCCCAAGCTTAAGGATCCTAGTCACATTGAATATGAAAATGAAGTAGGGTCCACTAGAGATAAGGAGGGGTTGTTAATAGAATAAGTACCATAAGCTCCCGAAACTGACAAGACCCCATAGAAGAAAAGTAGAAGAGTCACGAGGGAAATTGCAAAATATGAAAAGCTAAGAATACTTGCAGAGGCAGCAGAGGTCAATGGAAACTAAACAAGGGAACTCAGAGTCTCAAACCTTAGGGTTTTTTGCTAATCCATATAGCTATTTTTTCAAATGGAAGGTTTTGGATCAGTTCAAGGGAGGGGAATAGATGAGGAATTTGTTGAAAGTTTCCAAGAGTTCCTGATTTCTAGTGATCTTTTCCATATTTTCTTCTGGAGGAAGGAAAATGCATAAAAGAGTTTTTAATGATTCTCCTTTAGTTCGATGCCCAGGTTCTATCTTGTACATGTCGATATCTCATTAGATCAAGAATAAAACACTATTTTAAGAATGTACAAAATTATGTATTATGAAACTAGAATGATCTTTCTGAATATTGTGTATGTCAGTGAAACTACTATAATTATATGATTTTCTTATTTTCATTTCATGTTCAAAGTTTATGCTAAGAACAATATTTGTTGGTTTTGTGCTCCTTGTAGACTGTTTCAAGGATCAATAAGGTTCAAGCCCTTGTTTAAATGCATTTTGGATAGAACAACCATAATTGTGCATGTCTAAAGGTTGTTTCCTCTATTTGGGTGTTGACTTGCAGTATATTAGTCAAGATTGAAAAGGATTTTGCCTCTAGGTGGGTAGAATGTATTGTTGGTGGTATATTAATCTAGAAATTTTATAATTACAAGTTGTTGTATTTTCTCTTTGTGAATGGTGTCAACGGTTGCTCCTATTTTTTTTCTTTGTAACAGTAGAAGATTTTGATACAAACTAATGATAATGGGTACATTTCCCAAGTCACCAATTTCATTAAGGATCCATAAGGTTTGAATTTCCCAAGACAACAATTTCCTTTTTTTTATTAATGATCCATAAGGTTTTCATTGTCGAAGACACTAGTTTCCTTTTGTTATTAAGGATCCTTAATTCCCAAATGGGTGTTGTATTGGACCTTCTCTTATCTCTATTTATTTGATACAATGCATGGGATATGTAGTTTGAGTTCTCTCTTTTTCATAGTAGAATATTTTGATTGGTGGGTGTTATGTTGGTCTTGCTCTTAGCTCTGGTTATGTGATACAATGCATGGGCTACATAAAATATATTTCTGGTCTGTTTAGACCTCCTCTAACCTTGATTTTATTGTAGATTAGAGCAGTTGTTACACAATAACTATTTTAAACGTGTTTAAATTATTTTCTCTAATGATTCGAAGTGAAGCAAATGGGAATTATTTTTACAAATTAAGGTTAAATCTGACAGACTTGGATGTAGGCCAAGTCATATATGTTGTTACGTTGAATGGCATCTTTCCCTCTCTTCGTAAAGTAATGGTTTTTCTACAAGTTATGAATATCACTAAATGAGATGTTCATTTATTCTGAGAAGTGCTTCATATTGCTTTTTTTTCTCAGTAAATACTAAATCTATTAAAGAGAGTAACAGTAAATTTACAAGGAGGATGAAGCCTCGAAAGAGAAGAGCAACATGCTTTCAGCCTTACAGAATTGTCCCATGAATGGGAAGATCAGTTATAGTATTCAAAAAACCAGACAAAGGACCTTGAACAAAACAACATAAGATCCTCAAAAAACCAACCCACATTAACCTAGACAAAACCAGAGAGATAACCGCCTATCCACCTAAACAAGACCAAAGAAACGAGGAACAGGAGAATATGAGCCCAAAAGAAATCAGTGAAGACATCCACGTGTACTAGGTGATGTCACATGACCTTGTCCTGTTCCAAGGGATCCTCCACCACCGGACACGCATTTCCATACCAGAAGTCGTCGTTCTTAACTGCAGCACCATCCCCGTTACCTCTTGAAAGAATCGAAGCCTGAATAGTACTACCTGAATTAGCTTCAACAGCTATCGAAGCCGAAGCCCCGTGGGGGCTACCTACTGGAGACAAAGCACCACCCGTAGCCATGTCTTCCACCTGCATTTCACTCTACGTGTAGGCCTGACCATTCTCATCGAGCTGCGGCTTGACACCCTGGTAACCCACGATTTTGAGGTCTTCCTGAGAAGAATTCACCCCAGTGTGAGCAGAAGTAAGAGGTTGAGACTCCTCCTCCGAGATAATAATGGAAATGTTTACAGATATGATAGGGCTGTGTAAACTGCTTTGGAACCTAAAATTATAATTCTGAAAAGCGTGATATGGGAGTGGCCTACGGGAGGGGCTTGAAGGAGGTGTCATTGCTTGAAAGGTAGGGGGATTTGATTGATCAGCAACTTGAGCGGCCTGAGAATGCCTGCGCCTGCCACGACTTCCACCCTGATGGCTCCACATCCTGTGCCTGACCATTGCTCGACAACAAGATAGAATGATAGCTGAGCAGATGGTAGCGTCGGGTAGACACAACCAGCAGGGGAGAAAGAAAACTACAATCCCATGCCAAGGCAAACCAGGTGAGAAATAATGTTGGATATCAATCGCCAGAGCTAGCAGGAGCCGAGCTCTGATAACTAAGATAAATCTTCTGTGGAGAGACTCCAAAAGGGAATGGCAGAAGCAAAAACCTGGAGAGCAAGACTTGAGGAGAAAGGCCGAGGACTCCATTATTATAACCACCTGAGCCTTGTAATTACCATCGTAAACCATTAATTCAACCTTCCCTCGGATTTGAGTTCGCGTGAGATGAGCCTGCTTGAGCCTGACGCCCGCATGGATAATGGCTCTGAGCTGCGTTTGACAGGACAAAACGCCGGCTTCCATTAATAGTATCATTAACTCTGAATTGAATCACCCGCATTCGGGGGAATTGCTTCATATTGTTATCAATGAATATATTAGCATTTCTTATCGAAGTCCCAAAGATTGCTATTGTTAATGCATTCTAAAAAGTGCTTCAAATCATTATCAATTATGTTTTAATAAATTTCAATGCTAAATTATGATTTCCACATGTTGTTGCTCGAATTTCCTGTGGATATAAGTTGGACAAGTTGGTTTCTCTCACTAATCAGGTTGTATTGGAAATAGAAATCTATACCTTGACACTGAACCAATAAGGGTCCCTATGCTCCTCAAAGTTATATTTTGTGTCAATTTTGGGGAAAATCCAAAGAGAGTAAAAGGTTATAAGAACATTTTATATGCTCTTCAAGTTATATTTTGTGTTAGTTTTGGGAAATTACAAAGAGAATAAAAAAGTATATACTCTTCAAGATATATTTTGTGTTAGTTTTGAGGAAAATATAAAGGAAAAAAATATAGATAAATAGTTGGATAAGTAGTCACTCAAATTCTAGAATTATCCATATTTTAATTGGAACATTTTCTACTCTCCATATGTACCAAAATATGAATAATGAATACCTTGAATAGACCAAACAAGGTCGTCAGTCAAATCATTGAATACAATGATGAATATTCCTCCATAAAAAATGTTACACTTCTTGCTTGAGCAAGGAGATGCAAAGTAGTGTGTAAGCTGAAAAAGTGATTTTATCCTCCCAAAAAATGTGTCTTCTCTACCAACCACATTGACATAAAAACACAATACACTGGGAATTGTCATAGTTGCCTCCCACTAAGTAGTCAACTGAATTCTGTCAACGTTACCTGCCAACACTTACATGTGACGTTACTATCAACACCTAGCAACACCTAACAATATTGTTGTCAAAACATTATACTAGAAAATAAATAAAATTTGTTTTAAATGATGTAGGCTTTCATAAATTTAGTGTAGTTTCATAAAGTTTGAGTTTTTGCAAGCGCTTAATAATGAGCTTGGCCAAATTGTTGATTTTCGTTATTCACAGTGGCTTCCCACTAAGTAGTCGACTGATTTTATCTACTAACATTTACATGTGATATTACTAACACCACCTCGCAATTCCTGAAATTATAGTTATCAAAACATTGTACTAGGAAATAAATAAAATTTTCTTTCAAGATATGTAGCTTTTCCTAAGGTAAGTGTGGTTTGAAAAATTATAATTTTTTGAAAGATCTTAATAATGAGGACGAGATTTTATTCATTGATTATTTTGAGGTTACTCTAAGTACTTATTACATTTTTCTTCAGTCTCCAAGTTGCATAAGCCTTGATAATTTCAATACAACAATACTAATTTCAAAAATTTGAGAGAGGACTAGTTGTTTCTCAGTAAGATGCAATTGAGGTTATGTCAAGTATCCATTACGCTCTTCTTGAGTCTTCAAATAAAATTTTATAATTTTATAATTTCAATACCTCAATGTTGATATTCCCATAAATTTGTGAGGTTTTTAGTTGGTTGTGTCTCTGTGCTTTCCAAAATTGTACCTTATAATTAACTCTTTCTATAATAATCACTTAATCATGTAGGAAAAGATGTTAAAAGTATATTGGCATTAATAAAACACACTTAGGTTTTGACTATCAATTTTTGTGAAGTTCAAGCTCGTTAAAAATTAAACCTAAGCAATGAGCAAATGTTTCCCCAGAGTTTAAGCTCATTAAAAGATGAACCAATCTCCGGTAAATAACCATTGTGAATGCATTATCATCAGCTTTTGGGCCTTGGTCGTGTTCTCATCATCACCTCCACTTTGTTTTTCACCGATCATACGCCTTCATCTGATTGTTTACCATTTTTGAGGAACATCTGCGACGAGTGATCTTGTTAGCCATCCTTGTGACACTGTCGTGATTGGAAAATTCCAAACCTTACCTGGAATCAGCTGCTACCCGAAATCATCACTCGTTCCTCAAAAAACAAGTCTCCTTTAAGCTCTTTTTGTCTGACTCATAAAATATGAAAAGATTGTCGAACGATTGGCCTCTCCAACTCGTTAAAGCTACCGTAAGTGATATCCCTCCTCTAGATTTTAATCTTTTTGAACCCGAGGGATTATTACACAAAAAGATCGAGCGCTTGTTTTGTTCGGCTCGTTAAAATTACCGAAAATTCATCCCTTTTGTATTATTTTATACTTTTTCGGACTTAAGGGATTATATGATGAAAAAGGATTACTGGAGTTTCCTTTACGTCCCTTTCAGACTCTATAAAATTGAAAAGGACCGAGTTATCTTTGTCGTTAAACTCGTTAAAACCAAATAGCGACAAACTTGTCCATATAGACAAGAACGAGTTTCACTGTCGCTAGGCTCGTTAAAAGATAGCGATGGGTTTGCCCAAAGGGAAAATTATAGAACAAGCATATGTTATCCTCCTCAAGCTTGAAAAAAATAAAGAGGTACTGGTCAGCAATGACTGGGGAAAGATTGGGAAGAAAACTTGAAGAAACTTTATTGGTAGCAAGTTTCTCTTGAACATGACACTTTCACTCCACGTCCAAGTCGGGTTGGGTTATTCCGTTTACCGGTCATATCACCATTGGTCCATCGCACCATCCATATTTGGGGTTAACGCTACCAATCCATGTCAGTGTCGTTGGTATGTTCAAGAAAAGTCGCTTAGAGAATTCACCTGTGTCTCATCCACTGCAATACATTCATGCTCCATTATTTCATGACCGCCACCCTGAACCCTGTATCATCAGATCATTTTCAGATCCAAAAATCATTTACTTCTTTCCATGTCGTAGATGTGGGATTCATTAAGGCTTTCCTATGACGAGTCGCTTCTTGTCGACATCAGCTCATTATCCAAGAAGTCGACTTAGGGATAACCCTTTCAGTACTTTGAAGCTTGCATGCCTCAATGGCAAGTTTCTCACTTCCGGCGATAGGTTTACATCAATGGCCTTCTACCGAAAGATTTTGCGTGGTGTTTGACACCAAGTTCCTTTTCACACCATACAAATTGTACTGTAGTAACTTGAGGGTCATCATCATTATCGGTGATTCCTCTCGCGCCTATTAACAGCTTACATCACTGGCTGCTAATTAGGCGATGTCTTTCCATGTTCGACTCCAGATCATCTTTCACATGGATCGACCTGTACTTCGAGTGAAGATTGGACGAGTTTGAAGACCCCGGATCTATTTTCATCCATCCGGGCTGCGATATATTCAGGAAAATAAAGACATCGAATGTACATCATTGCTACATAGATGATCATCTGAATCAAAGGATGATGGCTCTATCAGAATCATCAGTCTGCCACACAGATGATTGTCTGTCTTATGTACATGAAAATTAATTTATAAAGCTGAGCATGGGAATGCCTGCCTCAGCTAGATCATGAAAAATATTATGAAGATAATGTATTGTATTGTATCTTATTGCAGGTCGCTTTCCAACTCGAAAAAACTTCGGATCCTCATGATAAAGCATTTCACCTGACATCAAAAGATTAACGACCTCATGCTTTAGGGGGCAACTGTTATAGACATTTTTGTGCACTGCAACCTCAATCATACATGTCTATAAACCAAGGGCTCCTAAGTCCCTAAAAGTGTTGCTTCACACCCTAAAAGAACAAGGTCAACTCATTACATCATCTCCCAGAAGTTCTCCACAGAAAACTGCTCAGAACTGGTCAAGGCTGGACCATACAGACTGCCCAGTGCAGAGGGTGTGATGCATCTCACCTACCCAATGTAAAGGGTGTGATCCATACTGCAAAGCCCTTCTGTAGGGTGTGATGGGCGAGAGTAGAAAAATGGCAGAGACAGTTTGCAAGGTGGATCGTCATGGAATCTTCCATAAACTTCTCCTGTGACACTTGCCTCTCTAAATTTGCCCAAGGATGAGTAAGAGATCATCAATCTCCAAGTGGAATCAAGAACTATTAGAGAGAGGACAGTAATCAAAATCCCAGAAGCTGACTCACCCCCCTGCAATCATCTATATATGGATCCCTCATCCCAGAGATCCAGAGGCTGGAATTTTGTATTTTGTAAGGAAGTGTTGTTGGTTTCTTGGTGGAACATCATAGTGTTGGGT
>APFE030792861.1:4988-21005 GCA_000404065.3 Pinus taeda
TCGATGCAGATTCTAATATCTCTGCTTTTCTTTCTAACGGGTACCATATTGGAGACCCATTTGGAATGTCTGATGGGGAAAATTATTCTAGCTTTTAATAACTTATTCAGCTCAGTCTTTATTTGGTTTTCTAAATTGGGGTGGATTTTTCTGAGTTTCTGTTGGACAGGTTTTTCATTGTCAATCATAGGGATAGTATGTTGAATAATGGAAGTGTCGTATGTCTTCAACTCATCGTAATTCCAGGCGAAAACATTTTTGTATTGTCTTAAAAGACGAATATACGCTAGTTTTTCTTCAGGGGCTAGGCCGTGGCCTAGATTAACGTTTTGCGGTGTATCATTGGTTCCCAGGTTCACTGATTCATAGTTCAGAGTTGAACTGTAGAGCTTAGGATTAGTAGACCTTTTAAACCGATTTTTCAAATCGTATAAGTCTTCCAACTTAACCATCGATTTAGGTATAGCATTATCAGTGCTACTTTGTTGTATTTGTTGATCGTGGTGGTCTTTGTCAATTATTTGATTGGAGTAGGATCCTTCAGAGGCGAGGAAATTTACAATATCAGGATCGTCATTAAATACTCTCCAGTTCGTAATGTTGTCAGGGATGGACGGTTTAAATATTAATTCTATCGAGAATCTATCTGGACTAAAATATTCGAAGGGAATGAGTCTAGAGGCTACGTTTCCTAAAAGGTCTGTGCTTGTGTTTTGAATTCTCGGGATTGAGAAAATATTGAATGCTGTGAAATGCTCAGTCAGATCCTGTACTAGAGATTGATAGTGTTTCAAATGACTTGATAGGCAATGTATGGTGTTACGTACCTGTTTGACCACAATCTCAGAGTCTCCAAAGACTTGAAGGTACTTGACGTTCAACCCGATTGCTTTGTATAGGCCCTGCACCAAGGCCTCATATTCTGTTGTGTTGTTTGTGCAATCAAATTCAAGTCTGCACGTGAGCATTGTTTTGTTCCCTTCTGGACTAATCAGAATGCATCCTGCTTCTGCTCCTTCGTTAGATTTAGAGCCATCAAAATATAGTTTCCAAAACAAAGATATATTTATAGGTTCTTCTACAAAATTAACGCACTTTGAATTATCAGTTTGGGAAAAATTTTCAACTTGGGACACAATTGAATTTTCTAAGTAAGGTGATGTATGAGAATTGAAATTGCCGAGGAAAGAATCTACCGAGTAATTGCCTATGATGCTACTATTATATGCTATTGCTTCATTTTCTCCCTCCAATTCCGTTACTATGTACTTCTGGTGTAACTCTCGTTCAACCTTTATTTGATTTGGTTTACGATTGTAGGGAAACCACATGTGCAACCAGTCGGTTGAGAAGTATCCATGGAGTTTTTCGGACCAATCCCTGCTAAGAATTAAGCCATAAAATTCTGGGATATCAGCTACTAGAATGTCAATAACCTGACATACCATCGGGTTAGATGACAATCTTATGGTGACTTGATTAAGTTCACCAATCACTTCGATTTGAGATCGATCCAACTGAACTATGCGCACTGTGGATTTTTGTGGTTGAGCATTGAACTTGGCACATATTGATTTGGGTAAAATATTCGTTGAAGCCCCAAAATCTACCAAACAATTGTGCACATTTTTATTGAAAATTTCATAAGTGAGAAGAAAAGGGGGAGTGTGAGGTCTTGATCTTCCTCCAATCAAGGCGATGTCATTTGGATCAATCTTATTGGTCGTGTTGGTTGAAGGTCTTCCCATGTTGTGGGAAGCTACAGCTGTAGGTAAAGATGTAGTAGGCACGACATGTAATTCTTTCATCATTATCTTCTGTTGATGTTTCAATTTGCTCAATTCATAAAGAGTGATATTAGCCCTAGTATTTTTCATGTCATTAATAATATTGTATTCCATTTCATCCGACACTATTAGTGTTCTCGATGGAGGTGTTTGATCTGGTTGGACTACGCTAGATTGAGTCGCTTTAGCGGTCGTTTTCTTTGTTGCGACTTTTTCTTTTGCTACAGGGCTTGCGCCCTTCTACTTAGGGGTAGTTTGCGGAGGATTAAGTTGATTTTTGCTTCGTGTGCTAACCGGAAATGCCTCTTGATCTTCTTCTTTTGGGAGGATAAAATCCCACATTCTTTGTAGTTCCACAACATCTTCGTCATCGGTATGCCCTTCAGTGGTACTCTCTTCTTCCTCCTCTTCTTCGGATTCGACATTTGAGATAGCGTTGGGTGGTTTCACATCCATTGAAGGGCCTCTTTTAAAAGCTCTGTAAGGTTTTTTTGAAGAAGTTTCTGCCACCTATTTTTTTATGTCAATCATCTCATTGGACATGGTCTTTAATACTTTTTTCAATCCTTCCAAATCGAAAGGATCTTTCGTTTGTTTCTTCTTGGGGTCTTCCTTGAAGGTGACTTTTTTAGATTTGCGTTCCTCTATTGTAGATCTCTTTTCCAGGGTTATTACGTGTTTCTCTATTGTTATCGCCTCTGTCAGGTTTTCAGCTAAAGTTGTTTTATTTTCCCTATCGACGAAGACTGCTACCTTTGATGGTAAGGCCGTAATATACCATTCGCATCGTACTTCTTCGCTGGGTTGGCAAGCAGTGGGAATTTTGTTGAGGATTTTATTGAACCGTAAATTGAAATCTTTGATGGGTTCTCTAGCCTTGGCTTTAAGATTGGATAGGTCACTGATTAACGTTTTCGTTGATCTGTCATCACCAAACTTGGTGAGGAATTGATTTTGAAAAATGTCCCAACTTGTGATAGACCCGGAGGGTAATGAAAAGTAGCATGACCCGGCTGTTCCTTGCATTGTATAGGAAAAAAGTCGGACAACAGCATCACGTTGGTAACTCCGTTGAGATTGACAGAAAGCATGAAATTGTTAATGTGCTCTTCAGCTAGCATGCCTGCTTCTGGATTGAATTTGGGTAGCCATTTCTCAGGATGGGCTGGTATTTGGCTGAGGGGTGGAGGCATTAAAACTGCTCCAGGATTATTCCGTGGAGACTGGGCCATTATTGAGCTGCTAGTAAATGAAAGTGCAGAGGATGATCCCTGAGGCTGGGAAGATAAATATATTATGATCTTAGATGATTGAAGAAGAGGGGTTGTGGAAGGTGGGTGAGTGGTTTGGAATGAAGATGTGGGTGGCTGACTTCACGGTGAGGGAGTTGAAATGGACGATGTAGATGAAAGAGTCTCACTGTCAGACTGCTGTGGTGTTTTCCTTGCTCTTTTCCTGGTGGGGAGAGGGAATTCAGTTGGCTGGATGTCAAATTTTTCGCTCTTTAAATACTGGTCAGGGGATGAGCAGGATTGTACTGCGAAGTCACGCTGCTTTGAGATTTATCAGACCTCAGTGTAAAAATAGAAAATCCTTGGATTTTGTGAATCAGAGTTTGAACTTCAGGAGGTTCAATGGTAGATTGGTCTGAAATATTAGGGTATGAAGCAGCGGTTAATACTCAAGCGACTTTTGACTCTGGATTTAAACGTACTGGGGAAGTCGGGGGAGTTGATGAGGCTGATTTACTCTCAGAATGGTATTTAGATTTTTATTTAGGTGCCATTCATAGTTCGCGACCCTCCTTCTAGCGCCAAATATGTTGAAGCCCAGAAAATCGGGTTGACAACAAGGGGGATACCCACCCGGTCCAGACCTTGGTTGGCAGCTCCTTATCTGTTTGGTATAGTGGGTCCGATTGGGGATAATGGGACCAGTTTCCCAATCTAAGGGTGTGTGTGTGTGTGTAGAGTTGGATGAAGCTGATCTAAGAGTACTTAAAGCTAATTTAATTCAGATTCTTAAACTAACTCTACGCTATTGTAATCTAATGAGAAACAACACATGTAATCTACACTAACCCAGGGTGTATATCTTCTATTATGCGATCTAAAGAGATTTCAAACAATAACTGGTAATAAAGATCATTCATCTATTATAAGAATAGAAATCAATTAAGATAAACCACTTTGCATAAGAAGTTAGTCAAAACAGTTGTGAACAACATATTGCATAATAAGTTATTCATATATCAGACATAAATAAATGACTCCACCGTACAGAAGTGCCAAATGGTAACTCACACATTCATGCAATAACATATAAAAAACTAAAAACTGTAAATCACCTTAAGAATATAAGCAGAAATGGCCAAGAGATAAAAGTGCCATTTATGACTAATCCTACTCATAAACTTCAAGCAAAAATGATTTATCTCTACTTATTCTAACATCTACTAAGAGTACAAAAGTGCAACATCAGTAGCAGACATCAAATGCAAACATTAATAAATCTCGATACATCCTTTCATCAAAACCTCCTCTGAGGGTGCAGAAGTGCATGTTCTGAGGAAAAGTTTTTGACAAATTTCTGGACCCTTCTCTAAATGCCTGAGAAGGGTTTACATACTGCTGGCTAATTAACTTAATTACATAAATTTAGGATACGGTTTTTAAATGACCGCCCTTCTGATAAAGCAAAACTATTTCTAAAAATTCAATCTAATTCTGAACCATTTCTATATTTTCTCCTTAGTGCTGCAAGCATGTAACATTCGCCTGGGAAGAGTCGGCTGATCGCCTTCTGCTTTCGTTTGAGCTATGAAAATAGAAATAACAGGCGCTGGCACCACTTTCTGGTAAACTAGAAGATATTTTCGAGAATCTTCCTTTGGCTAGGTGTATTCACTGCGTGTATACTTGGTAATGACTCATATTTCTCTCAAACTAATTCTGGTTTTGCTATTTCGGTTTCCGGCCTTGCGAATGACTGAACAAGTTAGGGACTTTACTCTCTAAATAATTTTCTGCATCGAAAACTGCCTCCGTTCTTTGTTCTAGGATTTTCTGGTGCGTAAGCTTCAGGGTTTTTTGTAAACGTGCTGCTTTTGTGCGCCTTTGACTCTGAGCTTTAGATGGCCTATTGACATCAACATTTGTTGAGTGATACTTTGGAATCTGTGGTCTTGTCGCATGCGGCATCCATTTCTGAAGGGATCTCTTCTTTGTTCTTCGAGTATTGATGCTTTCCCCTATTCCTTAGATGTTTCCTGCACATTGCTTCATGTTATTTCCTGTCTTACAGTTTACGCAAAGGAAAAGAGTAATGATAATAAAGATTGACATGAAAGCTTTAAGCTCTTATGATTGCATAATTATGACACCCATAGCGAACCGAATCTTCGAAAAACACAAGACTGTCCTTCCTGAATACTTTGGCATACAATCATTGATTTCTTTTAAGGCGCGCACCCAATTTTGGTTAACGGACAACTTTCCTTGAATACTGCACCGAGGAAAATTCATGATGGGTGATTTCTATGACTCGCATAGCAGCATCGCGGATCGCGTCGTCAAGATGTGTCATCGAAGAAAATCATGATCGTGAATTTTCGCAAATCGCATTTATCGCAGATTGCAGATCGCAGCATCGCAAATCACATTTAGTCATTTAGTCATTGTGTGCTACTTATGCGATGTTGCGATATGCGACGTCGCATATCGGCTGTCGTAGATTTCTTAAGTTTTTTCATTTAAGAGCGCTTCATAATGAATGCGATGTGATGAATTTCGCGTTGCTTCTTCGCAGTTTATTATGCTCATAAGAAAATGTTTCATTCTCTTTTTGCGATGCGATAGAGTTTTAAGGAGTTGAATACAAAATTTTTCATAAAATGTTTGTTTGGATTTTTTATTAAGGGTCCCCATTTGCTTGGTGTTATTGCTAATATCAAAAAAAGAGGGGGGTTGTTGGTGGCCACAACAACATGATAGTTTCTTCTAATATTTTCAAGATCTTTCAAATCAGGGCACCTTCATCTCTTCATAGGTTCAGTTTTTTTCTCCCTCGCAGAGTTTTTATAGATTGCCCATTATTACAATGGGGTTGTCATCTTCTAACTCATAACCCTCCCTTACCCAATGGGAATGGGGGCATAGCCTTATATGTGTTCTACTCTATCCTTTGTCCAAGTCAATTCTTACTCAACATGGAAATGGTAAAACTCTAGTTTTCATATATGTTGATTGATTGCTCGAGTCCGAGCATAGATTCTGTAAAAAAGTAATGTGATTTGGTCATATTTCATGGTTTCTTTTGTACAATAGTGTGTTATTAAATTTTTTACGGTGTGGTTTGGTGTATTTTTGTGCAAGCAACTTTCCTGTTTATTATCTTTCTGCCTATTTTGCAAATGTCGGTGTCTCCTCACATCGCTTTTGCTGATGGTGCTTGTTGTAGTACCCATAATCTATCATCCACGGCCTGGGCCATTTATGACCCCCATGGTGAGTTGATTGATCTTCAAGCTATTTGTCTAGGCTGAACAACTAATAACATTGCTGAGTATAGTGCAGCTATCGAATTGTTGTTAGAAGCTATCACTCTTCGTATCCAAGAATTGGTTATTAACCTTGATTCACAGCTTGTCATCTTCAACATAACGGGAAGTATCTATAAGAAACACTCAGATATTGAAAATGTATTTACGTATTCGTCTACAGGAGAGAAATTTTGATTACATTACATATCATCATATCCCTAGACACATGAATTCCTTAACAGATGCATTTGCTAATTATTTGTTAGACGCACATTTGCAAAAGATGTAAAAACACAAAATAAAAATCATTTGTACCATAGTAAGTAAGGAAATATAGCATATATATATATATATATATATATATATATATATATAATGTTTGCCATACATCAAAACCCCAAAAAATAATATGTGTGTTCAAATACGTCAGTGGCTCATAGGCCTCAAAAATATGGAATGATAGACCTATGCACTAAATGACATGATGCTCATGATAGCATGCAACTGCTTGGACTACGCGAGTCAGTAGTTGGTGGATCTGATCAGATACTCCAACCATGTGCCTCTGATACTGGCTTGGGACATCACCCAGCCAGGCATACTTTGGGATACCATGGGTCAATCCCTCAAGCTTCTACACAATCTCCTGCTCGCTATCGCTTTCCTCATGATAAGGAGTGACCTAAAACTGCTGAGCAATGCACCTAGAAATCATGGACATCCTGGCAAGGCATTCTCGTCCAACATCTGCATTTATAAAATCAAAATGTGATGAACACATATATCTCAAAAACAATAAAAAACATCAAAAATTAAAATTGTTTTTTTTTTACCTACATCATCGTAATCCTTGCCCTCTCGGAGTGGCATATCCAGATCACCACAAATTTTGGTACGTTGTAAGGCCAATCCCCTACTATGATTAGTGGTTGTCATAGCCACGAGAAGAAGGCAGGCTTATAGGACATCTGTTGGTCCCCAGTAATCCTGGGAATCAACGTGCTCCAACGGACCTTCCGTGGGTCTCGTGGCAATGGTGGTTCCACCTCAGCCACCTAGTAGTGGAACAACGAAACCCACTTAAGGAAGAAGGTCACTAGAACAGACTTGTAGCAAAAGTACTTCAGGTTTCCCAACTTAGCTTTTGATACCCGACGCTTCATGTTGAGTTTCATAACTTCCACCCAGTTGAAGACAGTGCGTGCCATACAATGGATAACATACTGAAACTTTGACTTGTTGGTGTCATAATACACTTGGGCCCCCTCTACTCTATTCAAGGTCAACAATAACACTCTCAGCACAGGATCTCAAAACATCATAATCTCGATCTTTCCACTTTTTGATTTGAGTGCATATGGGTAATGCTCTATAAGTAGCATGGTCACACTTGCCCCAATCGGCCTTGACCCATATAAATTGATTGGCTCCTGTCTTTGGGATAGCCCTGTGATGAAATAAACGTCTGAAGTTTCCAACTCAAACTCTTGGTCACAGATCATGAAAACTTCCTGCTTCACATCCTAGAGACTGATCATGTACCATAGTAATTCGGGTTGAGCCTGTAGACCTAGTGTAAGAAAGAATTTTAGGAGCCCATAGTTCCTCAAAGCATCCAATCAATTTGGGTTAGCCATTTCATGAGTGTCAATATCCTCATGCTTGTGTTTCTTCCAATCCACCATTGTTCACGAGTTCATCCCTTGTAAAACCATATAATAAAGTCAATAAACATCTTTGGCCAAAGAAACTTGGATTCAATTGGATAAATTAGGCAAAAACATGAAAAAAAATTGTTCTTGATGTTGATGCAACTGGTTTAAAAATAGTAGCATCGGCAGCGTGCTTGATAGTCTTCTTAGCCCTCGATCGATGCGATTCCTTGCCTGGAAATCATGTCGATTGAGGGCGGATTTTTTTTTTTTACAAAACCTCCTCATGAAATCCAAAAAATGGTTAAAAAAGGCAAAATGAGTATGAAAATGGAGCTTAAGGTCTTGGCTCTTACCTGCAATTGACAACTCGATGAATGGTCTCCTGTATCTCTTGCAATCTACTCTAGAAGAACTAGGGGAAAAATGGTTAGAAAGCTCTTCACACAAAAGTAAAATGGTAAATGGTAAAAGATAATTACTTTTTCCTCCTTTTATTCAAATTTTCATGAAATATTAGGGTTTCGAAATTATTTTTTTACCTCTTTTGCCTCAAAAACTAGATAATGAATTTACCTTCTACGGAGTGACACATGAAGAATTATCAATGATCATAGTGGAGTCATGTTTGAGCTCTTTTATTGACTCGTAAAACTCAAATAAAAAGATCGATGAGCAATTTTCCCTTTTTGACTCGTAAATGAGAATAAAAATGGGCAGTCCATTTTCAAGCTCTTTTCTGACTCTTTAAACACAAAATTATTGTCGATCTCTTGTCATTTTGAACTCATTAAAGCTACGAAATATTGTTCACCCAGTCTATGTTTACCCCTTTCCCAGCTTGGATGAACTATTAATGAAGAAGGTACTCCTTGAATGAAATGGTTAAGCGGTTCTGTCAAGTATCATTTTCTACCTTTTCAAGCTCGAAAGACACAAATGTATGAAAAAGGACCACGTGGAGTTTTCTTTTCCATTTCTTTTTCAAACTCTTGAAACATGAAAAAGATACCAAGCTACACCTTTTTCAGACTCGTTAAAACATTAAATGGCATTGGATTCATTGCCATGATGAACGTGAGCTTCTCCTTCCTAGGGACCATTAAAATTACTAGGTCTGATTCATTTGAAGGATGAACTTACAGTGCAAAAACATGCTATTGCCTTCAAGCTTGTGATAAAAATAATTGGGGTACCTGCTAGAAATGGTGGGGGAAAATTGGAAATCTTATTAGTTGTGTCAAAATCTCACTCTTGAACATGACACTTTCTGCTTCATGTCAGTTTGGGATATCCTCCTTTTCAACATTGACCTTCCTGGGTTGGACTATTCATTTTTTCCTTCCATTTTATCTCTACCACGTCATCAGGACCACCGATCCTATGGATCCAAAAGCTACCAAAATCGAAAGTTATGTCACTGATATGTTCAAGAGTTAGTCCTTCTGTAGTTACACTTACCATTGACTCTTTGTTTCATCTGAAATCATTTGCATCGCTTTGTCTCGAGTCAATAATGTGGGATACATCATGGCCCTCCTTCGACATGGCCACTTTCCTGTCAACTCATCTCATTATCAAGGAAGTTGACCTAAAGACTCCCTTCTAGTACATTAGAGCTTGCATGCCCTAATGGCAAGTAATTCGCACTCAATGACAAATTCACATCATTGGCTTTCGATCAAGTGATTTCATGGGTGTTTGAAATAAATTCTCTTATTCACATTCCATGAACTATGTTGTTGGTACCTTGAGATCCATTTTCATTATTATTGGTTTATCTCACTCTTGTTAATAGTTCACATCATTGACTGGTAATAAATCGTGTTTCTAACAAGTTCAACTTCAGCACATTCATTCACATGCTAGGATTTGTACTTTGATCGGGTCGTTTAGAGCACAATACCCTAGACTTAGATTACCTTGTCCAGCGTGCGAGGTGATGTGACATGATCATGTTGATGTACATGTCTCTTTCACATGGATGACTATGACCATACCACGAGTTGTTATTTGTGATCCTTCTCATTATTAGATGTCTACGACCATACCTTGGTTTCATTATGATCCTTTATATTGGATGGTTGTGCCCATGCCTTCGATCCATTTGCATGATCTTTCTTTGGATGGTTGCATCCATACCATGATTCATGTATCATTTATAAGAGTTTTTAGTGAGGTATATGTATTTGTGCTTTCCTGTAGTTTTCCTGATGATGGGCTCTGGTTACCTGCATCCACTTGTAAAGCATTTCACCCCTCACTCTAGTTTGGCCTTCACGCTTTAGGGGGGTCTATTACACAAAATTTTGTCACTTTCCCTGTACTCTTCTTCCATGATCCTGGAGGACCTCTACAGTGAGCCTAACATGCTTTCCCATCATGAAGAAACTCCTAGTATGTCCCTCTTCATGAGAAAAATAATTCCCCTTTGCATCATTTCCGAAGAATCTTCCTTTTATCCTAATTTACAAGACTGACGCTACTAAACAGTTTCCTCCTCATGCTGATTTGCTGAGATTAAAACTAGCCCTAGAACCATACGTAGCAACTGAGCCCTTTTCCAGTTGCACTGAACCTCTTTTGGCAAGTTTTTTAAATATGGTGTTGAAGCTTCCAACTCTAGAAGCTTTGTAACGGAAGTTTGGTAGATGGTTGGGCTGGATGGAGCCAAGGAAATTAGTTTGGGCTCCTTTACCCTATTAGGATGGAAGAAGCTAAAGAGATAAGACCTTCTCCCACGATGAGAGGAACCATATCCCTCTTGGGTTGTGTTATATTCTTTCCATGACTAGCCTCACTAGTTAACCAAGGGGTTTTAGGGGAGCAGTTAGCCCCCCTCTATGGGGTCTGGGGCAACACCCTAAGATATTTTTTTTTTTGGATCCTATATGAGGTTCGGCAGACCTATCTATGGTTTTGTTCATGGTTTTGGATGCGATGGTTTTGGTCCATGGTTTTGAACGTGATGGTTTTTGGTACATGGTATTGGATGCTTCAACATGTATAAATATGTATTATAAGATTGAGAGGAACATAATAAAAAATCAAGCTGGTACTCTCGGTTTTGGGATCCAGGGGAAAATCTTTGTGTATATTTGTTTTACGTGTTATTCTCTTGCATTGTTTATTTTCTATGTTTTAGAATTTATATGTAGGTAATTTCTATATAGGGTTAAAACCTACATTTGGTATCATAGTTATTTTGGCTTCAAGGGGACACCTTTGTTGATGAGGCGTTTCACTTGGGCCTATGTTAGACCCTGTTTAGTGGGAGATATACGGGATCAATTTTGGTGGTGAAAGAAGATGACGAGCAGTGGAAAGATAGAGATCGAGAAATTTAATGGTCAGAGTTTTGAGTTGTGGAAACTCGAGATGGGGACCTGTTGCTGGATAAAGATCAGTGGATTGTGGTATATCTGGGTACTAAACCGACGGGAGTGTCTGATGAAGAATGGAGGATGTTGGATCGAAGGGCAAAGATCACAATACTCTTGTGTGTGTCAAATTTAGTATTGCGGAATGTATCAGGGGAAGCTACGACTAAGCCTTTTTGGGACAAGTTAAGGACTTTGTACCAATCTAAGTCTTTGGTGAATAAACATTTCCTATAGAAAAGGTTGTATAACCTGAGGATGAAAGATGGAGACTCGGTGAAAGAGCATCTATATTAATTTAATACTGTGGTAATTCAGTTATTATCTGTTGATATTAAAATTTTAGATGAAGATAAGTGCATCAATTTGTTGTGTTCTCTATCAAATTCATGGGATTGTCTGGTTATTGCAATAAGTAGAAATGCAACTGCCTTGTACTTTGATGAAATAGTCTCATCCTTGCTGACAGAGGAGATGAGACAGAAAAATATGGAGAGCCAAAATGGTGATGCCTTGTCTATACAAGAATGGTCCTAGAATAGAAACAAAAATAAGTCATCGAATGGGAGACCTAAATCTAGAGGGGGATCTAAGTCCTAGAATAGAAACAAAAATAAGTCATCGAATGGGAGACCTAAATCTAGAGGGGGATCTAAATCTTTAGGAAAACCAGTAAAGGCGGTGTATTGGAAATGCAGAAAGGAAGGGCACTACAAAAGGGACTGTAAATCTAAAGATCTTAACAAAGGAAAGGGATATGTTGATGCTCCTTCTGCAAAGGTGAAAACCACCTCAAATGAAGTTGGTGATGTCTACTTGGCTTCTTCAAGTACATATGTAGATGATGAGGCATGGTTGATTGACTCAAGTGAATCCTTTCACTTCACTCTCCATAGAGAGTGGTTCTATGAGTATGAGAAATATGATGGTGGTGATGTCTTCTTGGGGGATGACAGGAAGACTAGAATTGTTGGTCACGGAAAAGTAAAGTTGGAGTTGCAAGGTGGAAGGGTTAGAACACTTCTGGGTGTTCTGCATATTCCTTCATTGGCTAGAAATCTAATTTTCATAACCAAGCTGGGTGATGCAAGTTTAAAAAGAGTGTTCGAGAAGGATACCTACAAGATGGTTCGGGAAGCATTGGTATTGATGTGGGGAGTTCAGATTGGAACTTTGTACAAGTTGTAAGGTAGCAGTGTTGTTGATGTTTGCAACAATTCTATGGTTCCTGAAAGTGGACTAGAAAATCTAGTGGTCTCTAGAGAGAAGACCATGGTGTGGCATCAAAGGCTTGGACATATTGGAGAGAAGGACCTTCGAATACTTCATGGTAAAGGTATGGTAGAACTTATGAGTAATAGCTCTCTAGATTTTTATTTTTGTGAAAATTATGTATATGGAAAGTAGAATCCGGTGTGTTTCCCCTTTGGTAGCAAGAGGGTGAGACAAATATTAGAAATTGTACACGGTGATATGTTTGGACCTGTGAAGGTTCCATCACTCGGTAATTTTGTGTACTATGTATCATTTATAGATGACTTCTTAAGGAATACATGGATATATTTCCTTAAGAATAAATCTAAAGTCTTTGACATGTTTAAGGAATTTAAGGCTCTAGTGGAAAACCAGACAAAAAACAAGATAAAGGTGTTGAGGATAGATAAAGGTGGAAATTTTTGCAGTAAGGAATTTGAAGAATTCTATAAGGAGTGTGGTATAGCATGACAGAAGACTACTCCATACACATCTAAGACAATTGGAGTTGCAAAAAGAATGAACAAGACATTGATGGAAAGGGCAAGAAGCATGCTCAGTGGTGCTCGGTTAAGACAACAATTCTAAGAAGAGGAGGTATAGACAACGTGTTACCTAGTCAATAGATCCCCTTCATTAGTGTTGGAGAATAAGAATCCACAAGAGGTATGGACTGGTAAGAAACCCTCTCTTTCATATTTGAGGGTAGTTGGATGCGATGCATATGTACATGTTCTAAAGGAGAAAAGAACCATGTTGGATAGTAAGTTTGAAAAGTGCATCCTTATTGGGTATAGGGATGGTTTAAAGGGTTATAAGTTTTGGAACCCAATAAAAAGGAAGGTTGTGCACAACCTACATATGGTGTTCAAAGAGGTGAAAGATGCTATTAAACATGAATTCGAACCAAAGGAACCTGAGAATATAGAGTTTGAGCTTAAGGAGGAAGAATCAAACTCTACAACATAGGAGGAATCACAAGATGAAGAGCCACAAACTTTGGGTGTGAGAAGATTCATTCGAGAAAGAAGGCAGCCAGAAAGGTATAGTACATATGTTTTTTGTTCAAGTTTTGCTTTATCTGTTACTAATGATGATCCCAGAATTGTCAAGGAAGCCTTAGATTCAGAGGATGGCAAACTCTGGAAAGAGGCCATGGTTGATGAAATGGCATCTTTACACAAAAATGAGGCTTGGGATTTGGTGGAGTTATTGACTGGAAGGAAACCCATTGGCAACAAATGGGTGTTCAAGAAGAAGACAAATGTAGAAAGAAAGGTGTAGAAATACATAGCTTGGTTAGTAGCAAAAGGTTATTCCCAGGTGTCAGGAATTGATTTTGGTGATATTTTTTCTCCTGTTGCCAAGGTAGCTTCTATTAGATTACTTGTATCTAGTGCTGCTGCTTTTGATTTTGAGATAGAAGAGATGGATGTGAAGACATCATTTCTTCACGGGGATCTGGAAGAGGAGATCTACATGAAGAAACCTGAAGGCTTTGCAATGAAGGGTAAGAAAGAACTAGTATGCAAGTTAAAGAAGTCTTTTTATGGGTTAAAACAGTCACCAAGGATGTGGTATCAAAAATTTGATACATTTATGTGGGGACTTGGCTTCACCATAAGAAAAGCAGATCAGTGTGTCTATTTTAAATTAATTGGTTACCATGTTATTTATATGGTCTTTTATGTGGATGATATATTGCTGGTTGGAAATGATGAAGAAATTATCCAGGATTTGAAGACTGAATTGTCCTCAAAATTTGAGATGAAAGATCTTGGTGCTGCGAACTATATTTTGGGCATGGAAATTAAAAGAGACCGGGCAAAAAGGAAGCTTTGGTTGAACTAGAGGAAGTATGTCGAGATAATATTGTAGAGGTTTAATATGCATGATAGTAAACCGGTTAAGGTTCCTATTCCTGTAGGTGTAAAGTTATTTGTTGAACAGTGTCCCAAGACATAAAAAGAGGAAGAGGACATGTCTCATGTTCCATATGCAAGTGCAGGTTGTAGCCTAATGTATGTGATAGCTTTTACTAGAGCAGACATTGCAAATGCAGTGGGAGTATTGAGGAGGTTTACGTCAAAACCAAGGAAGGAGCACTCGACAATAGTGAAGTGAGTTTTTAGGTATTTTCGTGGCACTAGTGATTATGGCTTTTGCTACTAAGGAAGACCAGGATTGGACAAAGTGTTGGATATTCGTGGCTTTGTTGATGCAGATTGGGCTCGAAATAGGGATCAAAGAAGATATACAAGTGGGTATAACAATGTAAACTTTGAAACGGGAACTGATACTGTTACCCGTTTCGTAGAGATAGCAAAAAAATGACCCGATTTTCAAAAGTGGTGATGTAGAATACACATGTTTTTTTTAGAACATGGTTTTTGGAACTTTAATTTTTTTTCATGTTCAAAGATGAAATCAAGTTTTAGAATGGTAGTGATTTTCATGCTGATTTTAAAAAGTGAGTATTCTGCATCACACCTTTTTTTTTAAAAGACCTATTTTTTGACTTTTAATTTTCTAGTGTGTGAAATGTGAAAAATTATTTTCTAAATTTGATAGTTTTTGAAGTCGTCATCTTATTCATATTTTCTTGTTCTCTATCTTAAATTTTTTTTTTTAGGGGGTTTTTATTGTTTTGCGTTTTTAAATTAGAAAGTCGATAGTTTGAATTTTAGATAATCTACATATTTATACATCCTTAATTAATTTTTCAATCCACATGAAATAATTGTTTCTAAAAAACAACATTTTTTAACAATGGACATAAAAATAACCATTTTTAGCATAAATATAACAAAAAAACTAAACGTTTTGATAATTTTTTGCTAGAATTAACATGTCAAAATCACAATTTTTATACAAAAATATTAACTAAAAATGGTCAAATAATAGTTTTTTTTTATGAATTTCATGTCAAAAAAATAATAATAACAATTTTTCTTTCAAAAATTAATAATTAACTTAAAAATCAATGCGAAAATCACAAATTACAAATATTGAACACATAACAACTTTAATTCATTGATTAGTCTTTTCATGAAATGTCAGAGTCAAAAAATTGCAAAGCTTGACTTCCAGGTATAACTTATATTTAATCAACAATGTCACGTAATCCAAACTCTTCATCCTCTAGAGTTTCATCATTGTCATCTTCCACAATATTCTCTGCTTCCTTTTCCGCAATTTCCTCTTCTAATGGGTCTTTGATGTCTGCAAATCTCCCAATATATGTCTTTCCAAACATTCCATGTAATGGTGGTTGGGGTTCTTTTGCCTTTTTTGCCACACGTGATTCATTAAAGTCCCCTTTCCTCAACCCAATTTCTTACATTTCATCTGGAAGAAATTGAAGAGCATTAATTCTTTGCTGACCCGGCCCACCTGGCCCACCC
>APFE030792862.1:0-20242 GCA_000404065.3 Pinus taeda
AGACACTAAGATGTGTCAGGGGCTCAATCTTCAAACCGTCACCTCGGCTTTGGGGTAAAAATGAGTGAAAAAATCCAGTGAATTCTCCGCCTCTGAAAAAGAAGGGATAATTAACCGGATAAAAAAACACTCCAAGGTGTACTCGTTTGCTGATCGAGTCCCACGTCCTAGGCCTGTTACAAATTCAAGAAACTCATCATACTAGCATCACTTATTACAATTCCCCGCAGGGTGTGGAATCTGGGTACAAAGAAGAAAGATGATGAGAAGATAGAAAGAGAGTTAAAAAACTCTGCTGATTGATGACATCTGATGGTACAAGTGTCCTCTGGATCATCCTTGGGCATGGAGTCGTCACATAATCATCAGGTGCTACTCCAGTAGTCAACAGGACTATCCATGAGTTTTGAACCAATGACCTTTTTTCAGTAAGAAAAAAGCTGTATATATATCCAAAGTATATTCAGTACATAATGTATAAAGATGGATGCCAGAGGTACCATCATATATCATCAGATACAGTCATATCAAGTCCATCCCGACTTGACAACACAAAAAAAATACAGTCTACAATCTAGATTTATGTCTATGTAGCCAGTGGTATAGACATATGAAATTGGTTTCAATCATACAAGCGAAATGATCTAATATGTGGAAATTTGTTATGAATAAAACAAACAAAAAGATATACCAGTCACATAATAAACCACGGAAAAAAAGCATCAACACTAGCATGTGTAATCATCTATAAAATTTGTTGTTATCCAGGTAAGGGAAGCACCCCGACGTCCACAATGTTATCTCCTAGCTTGATTTCTATGTGCATCCCATCCAAAACATCCTGTAGCCCCCTCTTAGACAGTCGATCAACATTTTGATTAAAGTCCTATCCAATATGCTCAATCGTTGAGTCTCTGAAAGAGGCCCAAAGATTCTCAATTTGACTGAGCCAACCATGGAGCATTGGTTGGCTAACTTTTGCACATCCCAAAACATGGTCAATAATAATCCTTGAGTCCCCAAATATGTGAACAGAAGGGATGTTAAGATAGCTAGTAAACTAGAGAAGGCCCCATAGAGTCATCATTTCAGCCTTCATATTCGTGCCTCTGCCAGCTCCCCAGTCAACCCAAAATTCTTGCTCCTGTGATATAACAATCCAAAAACCACAGCCACATCTATTCCTTTGTGCCACCCCATCAAAAAAGCCAGCCGAGTACTCCATCCTTGGGCCAGTTTGTTTGTGATTGATCTTCTTAGGCCTTGTGTCATGTTGTTTACCAATAGAATACCATTTAATAATGCGATTCAACACCTGCATAACATTATCTCTGTAATTTTCAAAAATGATTTTGTTACGCCATCTCCAAATCTCCCAAAAGAGAATAAGGGGGATGTTCCACGATGTGGAATTTTGATTACTCCACCAATTCAAACAATCAATAATGTTGTCATATTGGTTATAGGGAAACCCAATAGAACCAACAAGATTGCTCCAAACCTGTGCAGTCATAATGCATCTTAGAAAAATATGGAAATTGTTTTCCTCTGTGTTATCACTTAAGAAATGATTTCTAAATTCAGAACATCAGTTCTATTCCAAAGGATTGGTGTTAGTCTTGGTCTAGTCTTTCCATGGTTGCTTTAGTGTCTAAGATCTAGAAAAAGTCTTGTTGGTATGGTCAAATAAGGTCAACACTCCGTTTTTACCCATCACTGGTCCCACATCACACATTATTTCCATGTGTCAAGCTTGTTTCAAGGTTTACATTTTACATTTGTTCCTAAGTCATAATGTTAGATGGTGGTTAAGTCTCTTTTATGGTTTTTAGAGTCCAAGTCATAGGGTTAGAGTCTCATTTCCATCATCAAATAAAGCTCAACAACCTTGTTTTACACTTTATGGATCTCATATCATGTTTTGAAAGTCATTTGTTTAGCCATTTTGAAAAAGTTTTGAAACTTGCTACGAATCCACGTTTTCGTAGCGCAGATAGTGTAAAAAACTAGTTTTGCGCTACGAAATCACTGAAGCAGCCTTTTTTCAGCAGAAAAATTATTTTAAGTAGTCAATTTCCAGAAGGGCTCTTGAGCAACTGAAAGCAGATTTTGGAAAACTGAAAGATGTTTTTCTTCCTAACATACTAAACTACAAAAACCTCTTTCAATTTCTTTAAATTCATTTTGAGGTGGGAGGAATTTATGGTTGAACTTGCGCTACGAAACTGCTGTAGGTGCAGTTTTTCACAAATAGACTTTTCCTGTTTAACACCTGTTTTTCAAAGACATATTCTGGGCAGTAGGAAAGGCATTTCAAAAAACCAAGAGAGGTTTTTGTTCAGCACGGATTGGTTCAAAAAAGCCTCCTTTATTTTTTCAAAATACATTTTGTATGAGAAGATACGAGCTCTGTCCCAACACCTATTTTTCAGCTAGAACAGAGCAAGGGACAGTCTCCTAGTTTCTAGGAACAGCAAAAGGATGAGTCATCAAGGGCCAGCTGGAAGGTTATGAGCACCATCAAATTCGACTTCATGGAGTTTTAAGTGTCAAATAATGCTTTAAATGTTTAGATAAGGTTGTTGTAATCATAATAAGGAGTTACACTCCTAGTTGTATTAGGTCTCTAAGACTCCTAGTTAGCTGTCCTTTGTATTAAATAGTTAGTTTTAAGTGTCAATAGGTGTCAAATTAGGAGGAATTCGAACTCCCCTCATGCTGAAGGAAGGAATCTACATGAACTCTATATATGGGAGAAGAACTAATGTATTGGGGGTTGGAAAATTTATGAAAAAACTCTGATATTTGGCTTATGTAATACTCTGTTTTGGTAATGCAAGTTTGGCTTTGCTTCTCAGGATTCATGAGGGATTTGATGTTCATAATGTGTGGTATTGTTCTTTTCCTAATATTTGCAGTGGTATGAATGTGTAATCACTTAGAATTCACTTAAGGTGCTCTAACTTCCTGTATACATTCATAGACTGTGTGGTCTATTTGAGTTGGTATGTTTTGAATATGTTAAATGCTGAATGCCCTGACTTCTATGTAAGGTTGAAACCATTGTCTTACTGAAATGATGTTGACCCCATAAACCCAATGGATAGATTTTAATTATGTTTCCACCATTCATATTTTATATTCATTTCACAAGAGTTAGCCATCTTAATTACAATTGAAAAAATCATTAACCCTTTTGAGAGAGCCCTCTCAGGTTGAAGAGGCTAAGCTTCAGCCTAAAGTAGGTTTGAAATAGTTACTTGAAGTCTTCCTGGTCAGCAGCTTTCCAGGGTCTGATTTTGAGATAACATTTTGGTGCGTCTGTCAGGAGCCTGAAGTCTATTCTTTCCTGAAATTAAGAGGCTGAACTTCTGAAGGTAGCAGGAGCTCAGACATCTTTTTGAGGCTGCAAAACTACCTTGGCAACTCCACACATCGAATAAAAAAGTTGGAAGGTGACTCCACTGTTAGAAGATCAGTAGCTTGATGAAGTTCCAAGATGAGTTCCACTGCAAGAATGAATGCCAGGTATGCTCCTATGAATCAGTCTCATATCCCTGGTTTTCCAAATCCTATGCCAAAGGTTGATTGGTTAGAGGATCTTCCAATATTCAAAGATGAAAAGAAAGACAATGCTACTCTTCATTTGGTTAGGTTTCATAGGCATGTACGCAGTCTTAAGATTTAGTTCCCTGAAGATTGTCTTATGAAGATGTTTATGACCACTTTAGAAGGAAAAGCATGGTCTTGGTATAAAGGTTTGGAAAATGGTTCAATCTATTCGCTTGCTAATTTTCATGATGAGTTCTATGAGATGTATAAAGAATGTCATCCTTCTTTATTGCTTCTCAAAGAGTGCTGTAGACATTGTTTAAGTCTTATTCGGTACTTGGAGGATTGTTATGATGATGATGAATTTATGGATGAAGAAATTTTAGAGGCTCTTCATAACAATGCATTTCAACACCAAGAAGAAAGTATAACATCTCATGAAATGCAGCATGAAGATCAGCAGGGGTTTACTTATGAAAACCATGTTTCATCCTTTGATATAAATGAGAAGATGCAACAAACTTGCCAAGATTTTGATCACAATGAGTATGAAATTGATTGCAAACACCAAGGAAAAGTACTTGAAGATAGCTTTTATAACCCTCAGGCAGAGGAAAGGGTTGTTCATTTTTGTAATTCCTTGCAGCAGCTTGCATCAAAGAATGATCTTTATAATGAAGAAAATTACATTGTTTGTGGGCATCATGCAGAAAGGCAGTTGGATAGCACATCAAAGGGGTCTTGTGTGGTTGAGAATCAGTTGTCTGAAGATTTAGAGTGTTATGATGGTCATCAAAATAATCATGTCTTCTTTGACCCTATAAGTGAATACATGGCAAAAAAAAAAGAGTTAGCCATCTTAATTACAATTGAAAAAATCATTAACCCTTTTGAGAGAGCCCTCTCAGGTTGAAGAGGCTAAGCGTCAGCCTAAAGTAGGTTTGGAATAGTTACTTGAAGTCTTCCTGGTCAGCAGCCTTCCAAGGTCTGATTTTGAGATAACACTCTGCTTCCCTGCATAGTACACAAATCCCTAGCCCATGCCAATTCCTCTTCTAGAGATTCTACCAAGTTAGATTTTTATTCTTCCAAACCAACCAAAGAAAAAGAATGATCTTAATGGGGATTTTAGATTTCCAAAATTTGTAGAACCAACATACCTCAGTGTGTTGTAACTCCTAACGACAGAGTGTGTAATACATATCAGCGACCACAACGCCCCCCTCCTTCATTTTTCCTATCTAGGCAATATTGTCCCTATTTTCCTCCCAACATGCTCCTAAAAGATGTATGCCAGTTTTAATCTGTTCCCACTCTCGCGCCATCTGCCCGTCCAGGCCCAGTACCCATGCCCGTTTCCAAATAGGACATCGACCTTGCCATTCCAATATGACTTGGTGCCAAAAGAAGATCCCGTGACTGTTTAGACGATGTATAAAACCATCTGATATACGACAATTATCTTCAGTACCCAGTGTGTGATCCATTCCAATAATAATCTAGTGCCCAAAACCCAGTTTCCAAGCAAGTTTTTGCAAAAAAACATTTACTAATTTTTGTGAGCTAAACCAAATGGCCGAGCTTGATGCGATTCCAGTACGCCCTCAACACATCCAGACAGGAAACTCATGGTCCTTCTGATACTTGTGTCTTATGATCATGCCCCAAGTGCCATTCCCAAACAACCCCCTGCTGCCCATTTGCTTTGGAACAGAGATATGGTCCAGCTTGACAAGATGGAGTTTGTTTTTATTAATCACACTGGACCAGATAAATTTTGCCATAATCTGATTGAGACTCTTAATAATGGTGAGAGGGAGATGATATAGATGTGTCCAGTATACTCCCAACTGCGTGATCACCGCATGGGTTAGAGTGATGCAGTCCCTCAAGGATAAACATCTGAATTGCCACCCTGATTTTTTTTAATAGAAATGGTCCACAAGCCATATCCATCGTTAACCTTGTAACTACATGGCTTAATATGATAGCCAAGATATTTCATGCCCCCTGACAATAATTCAGAAGCCACTCTAAAAAGTCTATGTATATATGCAATAAACTCCATATCGCATATGCCGTGTAGAATGATAGACTTCTGAAGATTCATGAACAGTATGGTAGCATTCCCAAACTTTGCAAATATATGAAAAAGGGTAAGCCATGCATACCTATTGAGTATCCCCATGATGAGCACATCATCAACAAAAGAACTATGTGAAATTATGATGTCTCTACCCAAATGCAGTGCTTGAAACTGTCCCTCTGCCACTGCTTTTTTTATATGTAAACTCAGCCCATCCATAGCCAGTATGAATAGTAGAGGAGATAGTGAACAGCCTTGTTTGAGGCCCCTCCCGGCTTTAAAGAAATTTGTGGGATAACCATTAATAACAACAACATATTGGACATTTGAAACATAGGCCATAATCCACTTGGCACATCTGGCCTGTACACCAATTTTATTAAGTACTAGCCTCAGGTACCCCCAGTCTAGACAGTCATAAGCCTTTTGTAAGTCAACCTTCATAATAGCAACATTTAATTTTTTAGAATGGATCGAGTGCATACATTCTTAGGGCAATCGCCACAACATCATGAATTTGTCTATTTTGCAGGAACCCAAACTGCTCAGGGGATATGTATTTAGACAGAGTATGCTTAATCCTGTTAGCTATAGTTTTTGAGATAATCTTGTAAATAAGATTACACAGTGAAAAAGGTCTATAATCAGAGAAAGATTCAGAGGGAGTCCTTTTCGAAATGAGAGAAATATATGTAGAGTTAATATGCGGGTGTATATATCCCCTGATCCACGATTCCTCCACCATATTAAGGAGATCCTGCTTAAAAATGTGAAAGAATTGTGTAAAAAGTTCCACTGGCCACCCATCAGGTCCCAGACTCTTGTCCCCCTTAACGGATTTAAGCACTCCCAGAATTTCCTCCTTCGAGACAACTTTATATAGATCTGAGTTTGTAGCCTTGTCGAACATGGAGGGATATAATTCCACCCCCAAAATTTGGTCCTCTGCACTACCCAATTCCCTATGACAGTAGGCCTTCTGAAAACGAAGAATGACTCTACAAATGTCCTTCTGCATTTGTGCCCTCTTTTCAGTTGCATCAGTGATTTCCCATATGGAGTTGAGCTTTCTCCTGTGATTGGCAAATCTATGAAATTTTTGCGTATTCCTGTCCCCTTCCTGAATCCATATGGCTCTGCTCTTTAGGTGCCAAGTAGACTCTTGAATAAGTAGTATATGTTTCTTTTGAAGTTCCAGGGCATGAATACGATTCTTGATATCAACAGGGAATTTATGCATAAGTGTATGAGGGCGAATGGCATCTAGTTCCCTCAAAATGTCAAGTAACTCTTTGTTCATTTGACTTCGTTTTCTCTTCTCCCATGCTTTTACCTCCACCCTAAGAGCCCGAAGCTTATCCAGTATATGCATCGTGGGGGAAGTGTCCCTAACCTTGACTCGATTCCAGACTTCCCGCACAACATTGTTAAAATCCGAGTCTTCTAGCCATACACGATTAAACTTAAAAGACATCCCACATTTGAAATCCCCACTTCTCCAATGTGTTGATTTGGGGTAGCATCAGATGTGCTCTAGCCATGAAATTTGGTGGAGAGGTTGGGGCACATGAGATCTCCAATACCCAGAAAGGGTTTGGGTAGATTCTAAACAGTTTGGGAGATATTAAAATAATTAATATTTTTTATGCAGTCCTTAAGTCTAAACTTAGGGAAATTAAAATATTAATGGGGATTAATATAAAACTATGTTAGAATGGTCCAAAAGACATGGATCAAGCCAGATCTAATCTTAGCCATCGATTAGGGACTTAATCTCGGTCGTTGATATGTCAACGAGAAAAGTATAAGAGAAGGCTTGAGGGTCACTTGGAGAGTACACCAGATGATTAGTCATTCTATTCTCTAGAGCGGGGTTTGCTAAGAGAGATAGAATCAGTGATCGAAGTTGCAGCTGAGGGGCAGTGAGTACAGAGAGACAGAGAGGTAGAAATAGTGCTGAGAGAACAGCATAAGAGCCAGAGAGAGTGACGCAGTAGCATCCAGCGCTCACACAAGGCCGCACAGAGGCAACCAGGAGCTGCGCAGTGCTTCGGAGAGGCCAGCGTAGCTGACGCAGAGGGCCAGAAGGCTGACACAAGGCCTCCTGAGGCTGACGCAGGCCCATTCAGGGTGATGCAGGGCCAGCACTGGGCAGAGAGAGGCTGATGCAGGCCCATTCAGGGTGACGTAGGGCCAGTGCTGGGCAGAGAGAGGCTGATACAGTCCTAGAAGGCAGATGCTGGGGTTTCTGGGGCAGATTGGAGCTGAGGAACTACCGGAGGGTTTATCCAGGGTTTCAGCTGAGACATTTGTCTCAGACTGAGAGGTACTACTGCCAAGGGAATTCTCTATTGGGTAAGCTGAATTTGGCACCCAGATTGTACTCTGAAATTGCTTAATAAGAAAACCCTCAGATAGCTGCACTGGTTTTCCCGCATTGGGTTTTTCGGGGACATTGGTCCAAAAATAATGGTGTCATTTTGTGTGCTTGATTCTGTTTCCTTCAATTGATGATCTATAATATGTTGAGCATGCACTAGTGTTTATTTTCAGTATTTACATTGTAAATAACTTGTTTAGTAACGAAACAAGTAGGTAGGAATCTAAGTCACATGACACGAGGACACGAGACACAGACACGTAAATACGAGTATTCAATACGAAACGCAGCGACCTGGAAACAGGACACGGGGGACACGTTTTATATATATTTAAAAAAAATAATATATATATATATAATATATATATATATATAATATTTTTTTTTTTTTTTCATATTCACTAAAAAATTTGACATACTTGGCAACAAATCGTTTATCTGTTGCAAATCTTCTAGTTTATATGGAACCATGTTCAACACTGGAGTCATCATGTAGGACAACTTTAGAGTTGAAGAAAGCTAAAGGGAAAGAAAAGTTACTTGACAAAAAGTGCGTTTCGTGGTCTTTGGATGGCTCCCAGAAAGGAGAAATATCTCTCGCTGTGCATCTAAAACTTCTTAATGAGCCACTTGTCTTACGAAGCGGTAGTCACTTGGAGCAGGTATTGTTCTACTTTTCATTAGATTTAGCTTGTCCTCCTTGTGATTCAACTGTTTTTATGCAGTTGCTGAACATGGTATTGTGTTTAATATTCATTAAAAACTTGGCTGTACCCATAACTAAACTACAGTTTTCCAAATGTGTTGGTTTATGCCATCATTTACTTTATGCCATACAAGTCATGGATCTTCTCAATGTGGTTCTCAAGAATGTTGAACTCAAGGATGAATCACATTCTTCATATGGAGAGGATGTTTTGAATATGGGGAAAGAAACTCAAGCTATCCCTGAAATGGTGTCTAATGTGGCTTTAAATACTGAAAGGGATGAATGTTCTACAACCAGACCTAAAACTGAGATTCACAAAAGTGATGTGGAAACTAAAACAAATTGTGTTTCTGAGGCCTCTATTTCCAGTGTCAACAAGGCTACACATCCACATGACATTTTTTCGCATCTTTCTGAGCCAAAGTTACAAAACGTATGTAAACTTCTAGCAAAAGAGGGGTGAGTATCGGTCACAATTTTATTGTTTGGATGTTCACTGGAAATTTCTAGTGAATTTGTTGCCAAGTATGTCAATATATATATATATATAAAAAAATAGAATATATATATATATATATTTTCATATTCACTAAAAATATTTGTTGCCAAGTATGTCAAAATTTCCAGGTTTATGGTCTTGAACACTGCACACTTCAAAGGCAAACACCTTGCTCACAGCTCCAGACGACAGCTCCAGACGAAAATAACCCGGAATAGACCAACGCGTAGGCTTTAATTTTTGTTTTTTTCCCAGTACGTATTCAACACGTCGAAATACATTAGGGCAATGTATTCGACAAACCAAATACGCGTATGCTACATTTAGGACACGAAGGAAAACGACGAATACGTATTCAAGTTTTCATGACACGGTTAAAATCGTATTCGACACGTATTAGGGCCGTTTTCGTGTCCAATACGTAAAATACGGGACACGGGACCCTGGGGGACGTGTCCTGTGACTTAGGTAGGAATAAATCAGTAAAGTGCATGGAGGGTTTCTAATTGGTAGACTTAGAAACTTCAACACAGTGTAGGATAATGGGCTGATGGTCCGAGATATGATTTCTCACCACCTCGGATTGTATAGTCCCAAGTCTCTCATCTAACTGCTCATGTAGGAGGAAATGGTCTAGCCTCTTTGCGACATATCCATCCCTTGATCTACCATTGTCCCAAGTTGGACCAACCTTAGAAGGGCATATATCAACAAAGTTGTAATCAATAATAATATCTTTGATCCGATCTGCCATAACGTCAACCTTTCTGGACCTCCCCCATACCTCGTCCAGACTAATCGTACAGTTCAGATCCCCTGCAATGACAAGAGACACAAGTCCTAGTATCTCTGACGCAATCAGGTTATCCCAGAAGACAGCTCGATCTCTGTATGGGGCATATACATTTAAAATATGTATTTGACCCTTTAAACCACGGATATGACCAACAAGGAAGATACCAGCAAAACATGAAAAAGCCTTAACTCTAACCCATCAACGGTCCCGTATAGCCACCAATCCCCTTGAGAAACCAACAACATCAGTGGCAACCATATGCCAATCAGGAAGCATCTTCCTTAAATAATCAATCACTTGCAAAACCGCGTGCATAGTTTCTTGTAGAAGGATGATATATGGACGAAGAGAAAGGAATAGTTCCTTGAGGGTGAGATATTTAGGTGCAGCCCCCAGACCCCAAATATTCAATGAAAGGATAAAAATCATGTTAACTTAGGTGCGGGCTTCCGTGCTCCAAGGGCCTGATGAGAGGTAGTAGTAGTGATAGGAACATCAATGAGAGTATGAGCATCAGATGGACTAAAGGGGCAAGGGTGTCCTCTGAAATGTCCGTTATCTCGGTTGTGCTTTTGACGAAAAATGATATTTCTTGCCGAAGAAGGACTGATGCGAGGGGACGATGGGCTAGGTGGCTTGTGGGTAGTGAGAGTTCGAAGATCCAGAGTCTTCTTCTAGAGGAGAAGATCAAGATCACTATCCACAGAACTGGTGGGGGAATAAAGGGGCGAAATAGGCGACGTATGACGGGTTTTAGACCCCGGGGATGGATGTGAGACACGTGAAGGTGACGGCATGGGGACATACATAATATGCGAGGAGGGCGCGTCATATGACGTCGAAGGGCATGGTACATGACTCGGATGTGGCAGGTCGACACGAGAAGGGGGCATCAATCGAGGGAACACCAGACCCATCAAAAGTCTCAGGGATGAAGGAACATTGATAGGGGCAGAATCATTTAGAATCCCAGACTAAAAAGTAGTGGAATGTACAGGATATGAGAAAATCGGAGTACCTGATGACCGTTGTGCATCGTGCCTATGAATAGTCGCCCCATACCTGTTATGTGGAATATCAAATTTTGCATCATCCTTCTCCGTCACATCGAAGCAATGTCGTCGGTGTGCCATATGCCTGCCACCTAGTCGGCGAGGACACTACGCCAATAGATGTCCGGTATGATGGCAGTTTAGACATCGGAAGAGAACCCCCAGAAATCCAGCCGTTGGACCAAATGGGTGTCCCCCCATTGTAATTCAATGTGGTCCAAAAACCCAACTCTATACTCCTTTTCGATCAGAATCCAAGCAACTCTCTTATCCTGTGCACCCAAACCTCGCGGGTCGACATAAACAAACTTCCCAATAGCATTTCCAATGTCCATAAAAACTTGCCGAATCCAGAATTCAATGGGTAATCCCGACAACTTTACCCAAATCAATTTGTTTTGTGGTGTTTCCCTCAAAGGATTAAATCCTATATACCAAGAATGCAAAGCCAGAAAACTCCTCCCATTAATCCAAGGAATAGCCTTGATTTTCATTAGGTCGTTGGCGAAGGAAATGGAAGTTGTACCATCCGCTTAACAATCTCACCACCGTAGGCATGTAACCCAACAATGACTTCCATTTAGTGTCAACCCAGTACCTCATATCAACTTCACTCAGATCAGCAAAATGCCACTTACCAATAAGCGCCCGCTTCTGCAGGCTGGTAACACGGTCGATCAAAACATCATGACCAAAAACCAGTGCAGGCGTTGAGGTGGTAATTTTGATGGATTGTTGTTGACACCGGGATCATCGAGATCGTCGTCTATTTTCTGCGTGATATACCCCATGCAAACCAGGAGCCGCATATACACCATCTGGCATGTGCATCGGGTCTAGTATCGAGTGCCAAGTGTCTTGGTCGTTTGGGCCCCCCATCTGCTCCGGTTCAGAAAGTAACCTATAATTTGATTCAACATCCAACATGGCATGAATGAAGGCCTCATGTGCTGATGTGTCCGACTCCAACAAATCCATAATATCACAGGGCAGAAAAGGGACCAATGATATGGAAAGATGAGGAATAGAATTGAAAGACTATCTTAATAATCCATCAGGGGGGTAGGTCATAATTAATAGAAGCCATTAGAAAATATCTGCCAAGAATATCTAGGGATCCATAGAGCACTGGTCACGAAGTACAAGACCCACAAAACATAACACCCACATATCGCCAAAAGATAGGAATCGTTGTCGAATATCAATCCAAAAGGGGAAAGTACTGAAAGTATGGGAATAAAAAATACAATACCCGATCAAGGGCATGTGAACGAGAATCCCAATCCTAGTCAGATGACGAATGTTAGAGAGTTATAATGAGATGCAGACCCAAGTCATCTCAAAGAGGAGTTTCTAGATCACCACCACCTAAAAATTCAAAAATCCCCGGAATTACAGTTCCCTGACACCAGAAAAATGAGCCACCTCAAATCAGGATCTAGAGCAGAGCACAACTAGAGATACAACATCCAACTAGAGTCGTTGAGGAAGAGAAAGATTTATGCGCCTTCACAATAGCAACAACAACAACACCCCAGACAAGTCCACCACTTATTGCAAAACCGAAATCCAAATGCCTTGCAAGGCCTAGAATGATGAAAATATTTACCCACCGAGTGCCTTAAAAGTATACCTAATCACTGTTTAATCAAAATTGTGTGAGCTAAATTAAAATTTTTAACTATAAATAATCTCAATAAATAATAATATTATTTAATCAATCTCCAAAAATGAATTAAGATGGGCCTTTTTCATATTTAATATTTATAAACAATAATAAATTTTCATCTATTCCCTTTAATGATATCAAAACTATCTAGCCTAACAATAGATCTTAAAATAATTGGAATTTATATTAATTATTACGATATTAACAAATAGTATAATCCCTTTTTAGATGAATATTTCCATTAATAACATTAGCATGATAATGAAAATGATAACAACTTTATAGCTTAATTATAGGTAATAAAACCATTTAACACAACAACAACAACTATAATAATAAACCATGCCAGCCCTTGCGAAGTTTTCCCCCTTCTTCACTAGAATTTTTATATAGAAGGTGGATTGATTACCAGCTACTCCCTGTCGACCACTAGTGTCAACGACCCATAGCAGTACACCCCCTTTTCTCGCAAAAGGGATTGTGCCTGATCGATGTGTCATTGTCGTCTAGCTATTATCATCAGCCTGATCATAATGTTATAATGTAGACCCATTCTACATGTATATGATGTAAATAATCTCAGCAAAACTGTGTCATGTATGTAACAACTTAGGTAAACCTACCTTTCTAGTGACGATCTCCATTCTGGGAGGTTTTTTGTCTTACCGATCCATTATTGAATGGTTGGTAGAGTTTTCCCCTCCAGTCTTACCCCAAAGCTGAAATGGATTTTGTCACTAGGATCTTAGGCAAGTCCTAGTGTTCTAGGTCGAGTCTATGTAAAAGTGATTTGAGAATAATTCTAAGTTCTAACTATTTGATTAGGTTATTTTATTACAAATTGTTTGGCCTGTTGGATTATATTTGTGTCACAGAAATGAGTGGTCTGTGAGGGTCTATTACAAATGGGTTTTCCCTCTTATGATGTAAAAAATGAAAATCATGACGTAAAGTGGCTTGAAGGTTGGAAAAATAATTTATCCCTTCATAGGTTAATTAATTAAATTTTCTGGCCAAAAATAAATTAAAATCCTAAGTTAGAATTTTAATTAATTCTAAGTCCTAGGATTATTTAAATTCTCCAAAGGCAAAATTCATCAGTCCTGAAAAATTAAATTTTAAGAGATTTAGGGACTAAGGTAATATAATTATTTTGATAAATCTTTAACCTTTGATCCTTGGGGTTAAGTCAAAGTCAAGTTTTTGGGGAAATTGACTCAATTTTAATTTTTGAGTTAATTAAAATGCATTTAATTAAAAATTTTGAATTTCCTCAAGAATTAAATATTTTCGACGGATGAGATTAAAAGAAATTTTAATCTTCATCACGGTCGAGATTGCTTTGACAAGTATCACTCGAACTAGCAGTTGGACAATTTATCTTTAAATAGGAGGGAGTTGATTGATCCGATTTTTTGATCGTTTACTTAGCAAGAAGCTCTAGTATAATCTTTTTTTCTGGATAATAAATAAAGGCTTTAGGGTTAAATTTTGCTAGTGTTACTCTTCATGGCAATATTGTAAGATGTGTTGTTTTCATGCACATTTTTCTAAAGCCATTGATGATAGCTTCTGAAGAGTGATTTGAGTATAGGTATCTTGCTTAGTCACTGGAGTTTGAATAATAATTTAAATTTTGAACATAATAGCAGGTATCTCTATTTGTTTGAATTTTATTATTATTTTCTCACTCTATTTTTAATGGTTGGATGGAGTTGTGCAGGGAAATCTTGATTTTAGATCCTCGAGCGTTAGGGGAAGTTTTCAGTTGGACCAACCAACTCTTGATCTGTGTTTTCTGAAGAGCCTAGTTAAATTAGTTCTGGGCTTATCATTAGATTTTGTTGGTGATACATAGAGGGTTTCGAGTTAGCACCTCCTTTTAAAATTTGAAAAATCTAATTAAAATTTGATAGGTCTGACTATTAAAAGCCTTAGATTATCAGATTTGAGAGCGGAGTTGGACTCATACTCCTCAGATTTAATGAATCTGTAAATTATTTGTATAGATATGTTATTTACTTGTGTATATCTGAAATTTTATAACGTAAGTTTGAATTTTAACACTTGGGTTTTTGGGATTTTCTCTAGTTTTGTACATATTGGGTATTGGTTTTTTCTCTTTTCACTTGTGTAGGAATAGCTCTAAGAAATCAGCCAAGGAAATCTTCAGATCTGAGCCAGATCTGGACTTTGGGGGACAAGATCTGGGCTCAAAGATTGTTTGCAGGAATAGATCTGAGAAATCGTCCAAGGAATTTTTCAGATCTGAGATTTTTTCAAGGAGATTTGAGGGTTTTGAGATAGATCTAGGCCCTAGAGGGCAAGATCTTGTCCCAAATTTTTTTGCTAGGCCAGCCATTAAAGAATTTGCAACTAATCTGAAGAGCTTAAGCAAAATCATTTTTTCAGAAAAAGAGTTTCAAGTTTTAGAGCTCCTTAGCCTAGATCTGCCTTCTCCTAGTCCAACTTTAGCCCTATTGGGCCTAGTGCTAGCCCTCATTGGCCTTAGATTCCCCTTGCTCCATTTCTGATCTGAATATTTAGTTTTCTGAAGGTAATCATTGATGATTTTTTGTAGAAAAATCGGTAAAAATTTGTGTTTTAGGTATTGGAATTTTTTTGGCAACTTGGACAAGTGATCTCGAAGGCCTAGAGCCTAAGGGTTTGATCTCTAAATCCAATCATATACCTTTCTAATGGTGGCAAAATTTCATGTGGGTTAGCCTAAAATTAGTTCTTAAATTGTCTAATACATTAAGGAATTAATTTCTTGAGTTGGGAATCCATTATTTAGCCTATTTTATATTTTAATTACTGATTGTAATAAGTATCTTAGATTTGATGTAATTATGGAAATCACATCATAACAGGCTGAAATTTTTTGATAATTCATTTGGGTAAGTTTGGAAAATTTTTGGTAAATTTTTGTTATAAAAATAGCATTGATAGCTTACCATTTTCATTGTCATATCGTTGTTGTCATAACATTTGTTTGCTTCTGTCCTAAACAATTCACTGCTGTCCTAAAAAACAATTCTCTGAAAGTTAGGAGTTTTAATATCATTGTGGAAGTAACTGTCATAAGAATCTAGAAGGGTGATCTTCTTGATTGCAGCAAGCATTCCCTTGTTGTCATAAAGTCTTTTTTACTTATCTTTTCTTATCACTGAGCCATATTGGCTGCCATATATTAAATTCTGAAATTTCAAGTGATTTGAGTTCATAACATAATTCAGAATTTGTTTGACATGTTTAGCTTAGTTTGGCATTTTAATTTTGCTGTTGTCATTAGAGAATTTGCTGCTATCCTAAATCTAATCTTTGAAAATAAGTTCCTTTGGATGACTGTTTGCATAAGTTCGAGTCAACAAATTTTTGGTACAATTATTGGCAATAAAATGCAAGTTTAAACTCCTATTTTCCGAGTTTCTAAATCACATACACACAAGCTCATTGCGTAAAGGAAATTTATTTCACACACTTGGAACAGATAAGTCTAATATTTTAATTGCCCAAAGGTTTTCTTGTTTGGTGAATGGTAAATATTTTGAAATCTATTGAGCTAAGTATCATTGAAAAGGCTTGCATTCGATTTGGATCTAATAGAAAACTTGGGCTATTTGAATATCTCTTAAGTAGTTTAGGAATTTTCAAGTAATTGTCATTGAAACATAAATTGGATAAATTCTCTAGTTCTCTTTCTTGACATTAATATCATTATTGGCTTGTGGTTATTATAATTTTTTGGCGTATTAGTGACCTTCCGTTAAGAGCATATATTTTGTGTATCTTATTGGCACTTGAGATATTTGGCACTTTGTCTTGTATAAGATTGTCTCTTCATTTCATTAAATACTCTTGTCATAAAGTAAATCAATACTAAGTACTTGAGTCTTAAACGATCTTACCTCAAGACTACTCACTCATCTCTTTGCTAATCACATCTTGCATCTCTTTCCATCATAATAACATTTTCTTTAGCAACAGTTGTCCATCATGTACTTAGTCCTAAATTTCTTAGAAAGATAGTTCACTCCACAAGCACTGGTATCAATTGTATAAATCAAATCATTTAAGTCTTGCTAGATCTAAACAAGTATTTGGTCACTCAACTGTGTCTCCTGGACTGGTTGGTTCCCAACCACTCCTTCATTCCATTTCCGTAGGGTCCACCCCCTTAGTCTGATGTAGGGAGACAATTTAAACAGAGAGATTGGGAATTAGGGTGACAGCCCCCGACCTGAGCAGTTATCGCGGTGCCTGGACATTCTCCGCGACAACACTCCCCAAAGGATACCATGATATTTGATCTTGAGACCTTTGTGCACTTAGGGAAAGAACATTTACCAATAAAGATAAGCCATGGGGGGTTAAGTACAATGTTTTCAAACTTGGATTTGGATCCAGAATTGACCAAGGGTCCACTCAAAATTGATATTAGGTCAGCGTGGGATCACACTGGTTTGATTTTTATGACTCAGTTAGCTAAAAGATACATAAAATGCTAATATTTTAAAGATTTCAAACCACAGAGGCAAAATATGTAAAGGTTTATCATGTATTTAGTAGGTAAGAGTAAATATATCAAATTGGCACCAAGTGTACTACATATCCAAAACAAAATACCTAATCAACAAGACTCTAAATGGCCTGTAGAGTCTAAAAAACAAGATGCATGATGCTAAAAGCTATTAGCTTACTGTAAATCACTAATCAACATGATTAATCATCAAACTCATCATCACTGCTAGAATTGGGATCCTTGGCATGAACTATAAAATCTGGATTATAGTTCTAAGATTCATTGGAATTAACAAGGGCATCTATGATTGTAGTAGAATTACTAGTAGAAGCAGGACCTACATGGCTAGTGTCTACCATGCTTGGTGCTACACCTACTCTACTAGTGGATCCAAATCCAAATAATTCCGTGCCAATTAATCAATCTCATAATCATGATCAAATTCTACTGTGGCTTCTAGGGTGCCAAATTGCATTGACTTGGTTGAGTTGGATCAGTTTTGTATCGAACTGTTAGAAAATTATATATTACGGAGCAATGGAACACATAAAATATTGCAGAAATATGAACACAGAAAATGCATAAAACAAGAGAGACACAGATATACGTGGTTCACCCAGTTTGGGGCCTGGGCTACGTCCACCTCGAACATCCAGTCCTTCCTTTCTATTATCCAGCAAAATGAAGAGACAACCTACAGCAGATCCGCTGTAATATCCTCTGTTTTCTCTCACAGTCTCACCTCTCTGCTTCTCGCTTGGAGAATACACATATATTACACAGACTCAATACAATGCCCTCATATAAAGAGAGCGGTTGCCTTCTAGGGCAAAAAACCCTAAACTAAATATAAGTTCTACCGTCAGATCATCCGCTTAATGAACGGCCCAAATTGACTAGAAATTACTATACTTTTACAAGGCAATTTTACATCTGTTTTAGCTTCGGGGGTGTTGCCCTCGAGCCCCCGCCGGGGGACCGCTGGCCCCCGGACCCCCCAGCTAGGGGGGATCAGCCCCCCCAGACTCCCGGGGGGGGGGGGTTAAGTCCCCCCCGCGTGGAGGGGTGTACAAACTCCCTGGGGTATACATCCGGCTGAAACAAAGACCTCTAAACAATCATGCTCCACACACAACACGAACTGGCCTAATTGTACACTGACTTGGCCTATTTAGTACCAAACTGGTCATCTATCTGTTATAGGAAGCCAAGTCAAATCAGCTGATCATGGCTCCATCAACTTGACCAAGTCAAAGCAGATTATTGTTCACTTGGTCAACTTGGCCAAATCCAAGTTTGAGTCAAGCTTTTTTTTAAACAATTCTTATGTAGTGGTCTTGATATATAGATACTTTGCAATTGATTAATTTTTTGAAATTTATATTTATATATTTAAGATACATCAAGGCGATGGAAATACAAATGACAACTGCCTTTGATTTCTACTTGTTCTGAGCAATATTTGTAAGCTTCTATGCTAAATTTTCCCATGTTTTGGGGGTTTTCTAGATTTTTTTTCCCTTTTCTATTGTAATTTCAGACGATAAGTATTAAGAATTATGCTAATTTGCAGGCAACAGTTGTATTTCTAGTCACAATACATGCATACAGCAATGAAAAAAGTGAAATGGAGGAGTTATCCATGGTAGCACTATCAGGATGTATCTGGCTGCAGGCTTTTGTTATTACTTTAGAGACAAAGTAAGTAATCACTTGGAATATCCAATTGTGCCAAATTGATCTTTTCTTCTATGCCATCAGTGAGAGTATTTGTTTCAACCTAGTAACTTCATAAATACGATGTTTCTCATTTTCAATTTATGTTAACTTAGCCTCTGCAACTGTTCAGCTCCTTCACAATTTTACAGCATGCTGCAATCTGGGGCAACCTTATTGCATTTTATGTGATCAACTTTATTGTGAGCACTATTCCATGGGCAGGAATGTACACGATAATGTTCCGTGTCTGCAAGCAACCGGCTTACTGGCTGACCATGCTGGTAACTTCTTAGTTCTCTTTAAGTTTAATTCTGTGAATTTTGATGTTTTCAATGAACATTTCCAAATATTTGATTCTATAATACCTAATGGACTAGAAGTTGATTATGCAGGCTATAATCATTCTTGGCATGGGCCCTATAACAGCTCTCAAGTACTTTCGTTATACATACCGATCAAGTGCTATTAACATATTGCAACAACTGGAACGTTCACAACCAAATACTCACTCTAACCCCAACCTGGAGGCACCTATAAAAAGCATGGAAAAGGAAGTGTCTCCTCTCTCTGTAACACATCCAAAAAGTAGCAAAGCATCAGTATATGAACCATTACTCTGTGAATCACCATCAACAAAAAGAGCTGCAGGAGTAGCTGCTTTTGATTTCCTGCAAGCAAATCCATCGAGATTGTCATTTTCCTATGCAAGAAGTAAGAATAATTAATCGTTCTCTTGATGAACTTCATGGGACGGTTTTAGAGATTCCAAGTTCTTGAGATCTTGGTACAACTCAGGTCAACCCATAAATGTGGAATTAATGATCAAGCTTATAAATTTGTTATTGTTTACAGTCTAGACAAGACAAGCTTACTTCTTGCTCTTTGGTCAAATGTGTTTTACCATTAAGGTCTCGAAGTTAGCTTGTATCTTGGGAAAGAGTATTTAAGGGCCATTCTAGCTATATTGCTTTATATAGTTTTTGTACCAAAATCATTTGCCAACAGAACAAGAAGCCATCTCATACTGCTGGAAGGTGGCTATATGGTCTAGGGTCTTTACAGGAAAATTGACAGTGAAATTTGTATATAATGGCCCACTGTGGTAATAGGTTTGAAAATCTATTGGCTATTTCGATCATTTCCTGGTTGAGCAAAGCAAAAGTTTTGGTACTACGTATATTTCCAGTGGGACATCGTGCCATGGGCAATATAATATGGTAGATGTCAGCATTGTATGTCTCAACATGAATCAATT
>APFE030792871.1:0-18606 GCA_000404065.3 Pinus taeda
GAGAGGGGCATGTTAGGTCTAACATAGGTAACCCCATAGTTATAAGTAAACCCTATTATATTGTTTGTTCCCAGTAAGTCCATAATTGTTATAATGTGCCCCCATAAAGCCACTATGGTTATTATCTGTCTTTAATTATTATTGTTAGTCAGCTCTGATTAAGAATATGAACCCTAGAATCCTATATATAGAGGAGTCTTGTCTTTGTGTTATCCAGAATTGTTCATTGGGTAATGTAAAGGAGGTCCCCCACAAAGAGGCTGAACTCTAAGGCATTTATCTTTCTTTTCTATATTTTTGTGAGCTGGTTTCATAACACAATCTCGTAGGGTCCAAACCCTCTCCTTCCTCCCAAAAGAGCAGACCTGTAACACAGTTCAGAGAAGCATATATATAGCAATTAGTTCAAAGTGTGTGCATAATAAACACGTTATATCATAAATCATAAACATATAGATCATGACATAGTACACATGAATCATAAAAACCTGAGATCATAACATATCAGAAACTAGACAAAGCTTCTTTATTGATATCAACAAAGCGTAGTGGAGAGATACAACCTAATCTGACCATAGCACCAATGAAACCTTCCTTTAGATCCATCTATCCTAAGCCTCAAAGATCAACTCTCAAGCATGTGTAAAAGGATTTCATATAATGAAGGATGAGAATATATGAAGGGAAACAAGGGTTTCCTATGACAGGGAGTGCAGGAGGCATAGGGAAAATCAGACTTGATCTAGGGACCGAAAAGACTATAATGTCGATATCATATCTTCTTGATGTCATTGAGCCTTCCCATGAGGTGTATAAATACCACCAGAAATCATTTGATTCAGTGAGGCCACGGGCTCCTATAGGTGGGCTTTCGGTGAAACCCGTAAACCACACCCAAAAAATAGGATTTTTTTTTTTAAACAATATACATGGGTTTCGTATTATGGTACCCATGTGTGTATATGATTTTTAAAGGGAAGAGTAGTGTATGGAATTCAAAATTTTGTTTTTTATTAAATGATCAAGTCTATATGGGAAAGGGTTGCCCAATGCCATTGTAACACCCCCTCCTCCCAGGTCCCCCCAAGCAACTTGCCAGTCGAGGTAAACTTGTAACAAGAGAGGCTACTATAAGGGATTCAAATTCCTCGGTGACCTTAAGGAAATGCAACCAACAGAACATCTCAAACAAGCCCATGCATATCAGCAGCAACACCCTCAAGAGAGATGTCAGCCACTTAGACATCCTGTCCCTGAGTCCCACTAATTATTTAAACCTCTTAACCCCTGGTTTCTCTCATGCTATAGGCATGACAACATCCAGCAACCCAAAGTCACTCTTATAGGCCTATGTGCTAGCGACTGTGGACTTTTCTCAGTAGACCTATTCCAGCAACCCCAAGATTTGAGCCACTTTTCTAGCCCATAATCCTCGCCTCTTCCCATAACTTTATACAAAATTCAGAATCCATTAAAGACATGATAACAATGTTGATAAATCAAAATCAACCTCAAGACCAGGCCTGAGTATCCCTAACCGGGACTGACATTTTGTCAAACACTTGGCATCAATGTAATCTATAGGTCTAGGACACAAGACATAGCATAAATGACTGAAATAACTTATGAAACATAACTAGGAGGATCACCTCCTTCTCCATTGAGCTTATATATCATCAATTAGGTCTTGCATCCATCCATTTAACAATTAGAAGTAAATACACGAAATAACCATGACATGAACCAGTCATCTAACCATGCTTATAACCAGCATAATACCATATAAATATCAAAGATATGACAACCATTAAATCCACATATAAACAAGTTCAAAAGTAAGAAAACTTAGCCTTTATTAGTCATAGGCAAATCTGACCAGGTTTTGGGACTTCCACATACCACTCGACCATAGACATGGCTGAACCAAATCTCTCTTTCATCCACTCACCCCCGTGCCATATTCCAAGCATGAATGTGGGACCTCATAGAACAAACAAGGGAATCCAAAGGTTAAACCACCTCCACCCTCACCAAACTGTGATCACACCAAAATCCATGCTCTGATCACAACCGAACTGAACTTGGAATGCCATCTGGAATCCATCACTATCCTTGAGGAATTTTCTGTCTTCTTGTCTCTCGGTCTTTACCACAATCCAGTCACAGATCCCTAAGACCTAAACCAAGACCAATCTCTCAGGATTTACCACAATCCAAACCCAAATCACTAGGCCCTAAACTGAGACTTCTCCCTCAAGTTTTACCGTGTATCCCACCAAAACCAGTTAATGGATTCCTAGGCCTTTGGGAATGAACCTTGAGACCACCTTCAACCCAGATTCTGAAATCCATCCAGCAAAACAAAGCTAAAAAATTGATATAAACATCCCAACATACCATGGAATCCAAAAAAAAGGCAAGGCTAGGCTGAAAACCACTGTCATAACCCGGAAAAACCATTCCACTGATAGCAAGAGAACCATACACCAACATGCAAAGTCATGCATGTCCAAACCAACTAGGAATTCACACATGCAAAAGGTTACCTGCAAGTATTCGTGCTGAAGCTGCTTGATCCTACTTTCCTTTCCATGGTCCTTGATTTCCTTATTTTCCCTTTGCTTGATTTTCCTTCCATGATCCAAAGCTAGAGTGCTCCAACAAAACTCTAAGTGACCAAGAGTGAGAGATAGAGAGGGAGAATAATGAGAGAGCTGCAAACTTGAACTGCAAAAAGGTTACCAACTGATCCTCAAAAGCCTTTTTATTAATGAGGCCTCTATTTTCTTCATTTCAATTATTTTCCTTTAATTTCCTCCTCACATGCAACCTGTGACCTTTCACCTTACTTTTCTCCTTATTTCCTTTATTTTCATAAATAAATGTGCCAAAAATGCCTTTTTTCCTTTTAATGCCTTTGCCAATTTCCTTAGCCAAAAACACACATCCAGTGATGCCCACTAGGATATCTTTGCCCAACATTTTTCTTGGAATAAGTGTCCCTTAACCGTGGTCTTAGCTTGCCTTTATTAACTTTTATTACATGAAATTTTCACTAGGGCTATTACAAAACCCTCCCCCTTGGGAACACCATCCTCGGTGTTAAACCACACCATGACCTCAGCAAAACAGTTGAAAAAAAAACATATTTCCCATGGATCTTTGTAACTAAGCTCGTTGCAGTATTTACAATGAAAGACATTCTCAAACGAAAAACATCATGACAATATAACAACCATAATAACATGACACCCATACCGCTTATTGGAGCTTTATAACTTAGCTCATGGCAGTATTTACATCCATATACATATACATACATATACCAAAACATCAGCAAAACATATGCCAAAATATACCAACATCAAACCAAAACTGCTTTGCCTCAACTGACAAACAATGAAGGATACAACGCCCGCTTCTGATCTGTCATCTCCCATGTGGCTTCTTCAGGCCTAAAGTGCTTCCATTGCACTTTAACTTGCTCTATGGATTTGTTCCTTAGCGTGAGATGTTTCCACTGAAATATGCGCAAAGGCTCCAGCTGGAACTCTCCTTCTTGCTCCACTTTCAATACAGGCCAATAAATAACATGATCAACATCCTTTATATACTTCTTAAGCAATGAAATATGGAAAGCATCATGGACTTTCACTATTGGAGGTAGAGCAAGTCGATCTGTGACTGTTTCAATCCTCTCAAGGATCTCAAAAGGCCCACAATAACATGGTGCCAACTTGGCACATGAACCAATCCTCAAAGAGCTTTTTTTGGGCTTGATGTGCAAATACACATGCTCCCCATCCTGAAACTCCTTGAACACCTTGTGTTGATCTACACAAATCTTATGTCTATCATGTGCTTCCTTTATATTCTTGTTTATAACCTGCATTTCCTGTTCCATGTCTACCAACATGTTCGGTCCAATAAGTACCTTGTTCATTGGATCACTCCAGCTGATGGAAGGGTTACAACTCTACCCATACAATGCTTCGAAAGGACTCATCCTCAATGACTCCTAATAACCATTTTTGTATGCAAACTCAACCAATGGAAATTACTCCTCCCATTTCTTCTGTTAGTCCATCATGTAAATTCTCAACATATCCTCCAGGATCCCATTGACCCTCTCTGTTTGTCCATCTGTCTATGGATGATAAGTTGTACTCAAGGCCAACTATGTACCCAAGCCTGCAAATAGCGCCTTCCAAACCTTGGAAGTGAAATTTGCATCCCTCTCCGACAAGATCTTCTTTGGAACACCATGTAGTCTCATTATCTCTTTGATGAACACCTGTGCTACCTCACTGGCTGAATATGTAGTCTTTACTGGAATGAAGTGAGCTACCTTGCTCAACCTGTCGACCACAACCATAACAGAATCATGCTTCCTCACTATCCTCGGAAGTCCTATAATGAAATCCATGGAAATGACCTCCCATTTCCATGCTGAAATCGCTATAGGTTTTAGAAAACCACCTGTATTATTACATTCCACCTTGACCTGTTGACAATCTAAACATCTAATCACAAACTCTGCCACTTCCTTCTTCAGATTCAACCAATAGTAGAACTTCTTTACCACCTTCAACGTCTTCTGATATCCTAGATGACCCGAGTATTGCTTAGCGTGAAAATCCCTCAAGATAAGCTTCTTGATCTCACTGCAATTTGGCACATAGATCTTGTCTCTAAACCTCACCAAACCATCTGTCGTAAGATGGTAATCTGCATCCCGATCACATGTACATGTACCTTCACCTGTACCTGTACTTGTACATGTACCTATACCTGTTCTCTGTTGTAACCTATGTATAATCTCTATGTATTTTTCATCCCGTTGTCCTGCCTGCAAGATCTTATCCTATAACTCTGTCCCATAAGAGCTAATAGTTGCCATATGATTTACCTGTACCTTCCTACTAAGAGCATCTACAACCCACTTCTTCTTCCCTTTGATGTATCTGATCTAGAAGTCAAACTCATTAAGAGTAGCCAACCATCTAGCTTTCCTAACATTTAGATTTGATTGGTCAAAAAAATATCTCAACCCACTGTGATCACTCATCAATGTAAACCTCATGCCCAGAAGATAGTGCCTCCACATCTTCAATGCATGTATAATCACTCTTAGATCAAGATCATGCATTGGATAATTCTACTCCTGCTCATTCAGTTTTTGTGACACATAGCACACTAATTTTCCTTCTTGCATGAGAACTCCACCAAGTCCTCACTTGCAAGCATCTGTAACACACTATAAACTCCTTGTCTGAATCAGCAAAATTTAGCACTGGTGCATGTGTCAACAACTGCTTAAGTTGCTCAAAACTAGACTCACATTCTTCTGTCCATTCGAACTTCTTACCTTTCCACTGCAATGATGTGATAGGGTATGCAATGTGTTAGAAGTTCTTGATGAACCTCTTGCAGTAACCTGTCAATCCCATAAATGATATCACCTCATTCACATTCTTAGGAGTTTCCCACTCCTTAATGGCCCTTATCTTTTCTAGATCCACTGTTATTCCATCCTTGGAGACAACATGCCCCAAGTAATGTACCTTTGTCTGAAATAAGCTGCACTTGGTAATTTTAGCATACAACTAATGCTCTCTTAGCAATCTCAACATTACTACTAAATACTTAGCATGTTCTTCCTCATTCTTAGAATATACCACGATTTCATCAATGAATATAGTAACAAACTTGTCTAGATCACGATGCTACACACTATTCATCAAACACATAAATGTAGTTGGAGCATTAGTCAAACCGAATGGAACAACAACAAACTCATAATGCCCATACCTGATCCTAAACGTAGTCTTGAAGATGTCATCTTTCTTGATATGTACCTAATGGTATCCTGATCTCAAGTTGATCTTATAGAGCAATGTTGATCCCTTCAATTGATCAAACAAATCATAAATCATCGGCAATGGGTACCTGTTCTTGATTGTTACCTTGTTCAGTTGCCTGCAATCAATGCACAATCTAAGAGTATCACCTTTCTTCTTCACGAACAACATTGGCGCACCCCAAGGTGATACACTCAGCCTAATGTACCCCTTGTCCAAAATTTCCTTCAGCTGCAACTTTAACTCAACCAACTCAGGTGTGCTCATCTTGTAAGGTGCTTTTGATGTTGGAGCTGCCTCTTGCACCAATTCAATAGAAAATTATAACTCCCCATGAGGTGGAAAGTATGTAATATCCTCAAGCAATACATCTTCAAACTACTGCAAAACTGGGTACCTGCTCAACACATCGGCATCCTCAACCTCCTTACCTTTGTCACTAGAAATGTGTACTACAAACATCAAACGACCCTTTATGCAACTAATCTTAGCCTACATAGCAGCAACCATCCTCACTGATGTGGGCTTCTTCTTCCCTTGCAAAGTCATCTTTTCTCCACTATCATCCACACACTCAATGGCCTTGTCAAAGCAATCCACTTTGGTTCTGTGAAGGTATAGTCAATCCATACCCAAAATCATAATATATGAGCCCAATGGCAATACATTCAAATGTTTTGTTGTATGCATGCCATTTAACTCAAATGCACAAGCTCTTACCCAATGGTGACATTGCTTCTTTGTACCTGTAGCCAATTGTACCAACCAATATTCTGCATGCAATTATTTTCTCTAACCACACTTATCCACCAGATTAGGATTAATATAACTATAGTTAGATCCAGGATAAATCAAAATAGAAACAACTTGATCACAAATCTTACCGTCCATCCCAATGATTGATGTTTGATGATCCACCTGCCTATTTTCCACAACTGCATAGATATGCGGAATGTTATGACCAACATCACCAACTGTATGTGTCTCCTTATCACTGTAGATCTGGGGTCTACCACAACTCTAATACTGCAGACAATCTCTCTTACGATGATCATTACTAGATATCCAACACTGCAATGGTTCCCTACCACCCCCTCTAGCTTGCTTCTCTCCATGTCCCTTCTCAGCTTCATTGAACCTCTTGTAAGGGACTACATTTTCTTTCTCACTTGTGTTTTGAGGTCTTCCTCTCTTTGGTGGCCATTTTCCTTTAGATTTTTCATTTCTTTTAGATTCATGCTTAGGCTCAACTTTGCGCTTCAACTACTCATAACAATGCTTCAACTTTCGAATGGACTCCTCCAAAGATCTAGGCTCATCGAACTCAATCCGGTCTCTGTATGCAACCGACAGTCCACTGATGAATCTCTGAACCTTGGCCTTCTCCTCCCTAAGCTAAGGCACATATCTCAATAGCTCCAAAAACTACTAGTATACTCATAATCTGTCATAGAACCCATCCATAACTCATAAAACTCCCTAGCTATGTCATCATAGTGCCTCTCAGACAAGTACTTCTTCTTGAAGACCCTTTCAAATGCATGCCAAGTCAAATATTCCTCATGTATACATTTGACATTATTCACATCCTCCCAAAAAATATCTCCTTTACCTTTGAGACTGAAAGTGGTTACCTTTGCTTTCATGTTTTCTGAATAATCATGCAATCAGAAGAATTTCTTCATACCCAACAACCATGCTTCTACATCTTATGATTTCTTCATCTCTTCGTCAAAGGTAGGTGTCTTCACTTTCTTAAACTCATCCGGAAAGTATCCCCTATCACTCCTATTGTAAGGATTATAATGGTGATGATCATGATGCCTATCAAAACCAGAACTAGAATAGTACCTGTGTCGATCACCTCTCCTATACAGAGTGTCCAACAATCTTCCATCTCTAATTGTGTCAGATTTATCTGACCAGTGTCGACTGGGAGACCTACTGTTGTATGCCCCATTAATTTTGTCCTCATGTCCATGGTCGATCCGAAGTGGCCCCTGTCGCTACAAATCTGACAAACTCTAAAGTAGTATCACATTCACCTCTACTTGTTTCTTTTGTGCCTGCATGATTTTATCATTGCCTGCTTTGCAACTCCTTATTTCTTCCTTCATGCTTCTCAATGTGTCTTCCAAGTCAGAAGAGTCCCCCACACCACGTTGCCCATCTGATGCATATGGAGATTGTATTCTACCACCTTCCTAGCCATCTGAACTCTTTCCTACAAGGTATACTATGTTAGCTAAACCAAATCATAATAAACCAATGTACCTTAGCATAATTCGAGGAGGATACCTTTTCTGCAAGATCATCAAATCAACATGATACATGTATAACATAATCATAACAATATATAGACATATATCAAATAAGTGTACACATAAACATCATTCTAGCTAGGGTCCAATCATCAATGCAAGGCCATATCAACAATTCATGTTATGACCTCATGCATGACAACAACCATTACTCAATTGCACACATTGCCACATGCAACTATCAACATGCATAAGCAATTTCTAATCAACTACACATAGTATGAACGCATGTAGTCAAGCGTAAGCGATCAATTATTGTAATCAACCTACAAGATTGATACAAGTAATCAAAAAATTCAAGAATGAACCTGGAATACAAGGATGTATTAAAGTGACATATAATCAACATGTAAGTGACATATAACCATATGAAGCTAGTCATATACTTTTGACAATGCATCCCACAAAATCACTTCAAACTCCTCATGACAACCTTACTACAATCATGATCAACATGATGCAATGCAACAAGCACATGGAATGCAAGTGTAAGAGACACGCATGCAACTGACATGCATGCATGACCGAGCATCTTCACCCAAGGAGAGCACAACCATGCTCTGATACCAATTTGTAACACCCCCTTCTCCCAGTGCCACCCAAGAAACCTGCCAGTTAGGGTAAACATGTGACGAGAGAGGCTACTATAAGCGATTCAACTTCCTTGGCGACCTTAAGGAAATGCAACTGACAGAACATATCAAACAAACCCATCCACATCAGCAATAACACCCTCAAGAGACATGTCAGGCACTCAAACATCTTGTCCCTGAGTCCCATTGATGATTTAAGCCTTTTAACCCCTGGTCACTCTCATGTTATATGCATGACAGCATCCAACAACCCAAAGTCATCCTCACAGGCCTATGTGCTAGCAACTGTGGACTTTTCTGAGTAGACTTGTGCCAGTGACCCTAAGATTTGAGCCACTTTTGTAGCCCATAATCTCGACCTCTGCCCAGAACTTGCTACAACCTTTAGAATCCATCAAATACATGATAACAATGTTGATAAATCAAAATCAACCTCAGGACTAGGACTAAGCATCCCCAACCGGGATTGACATTCTGTCAAACAATTGGCATCAATGCAACCTACAGGTCTAGCATACAATACATAACATAAATGACTGAAAAAAAAAAAAAAAAACTTTATGAAACATAACAGAAGGATCATTTCCCTCTCCATTGAGTTATTATATCATCAATTAGGTCTTGCATCCATCCATTTAACAATTACAAGTAAATACATGAAATAACCATGATATGAACCATTCTTTTAACCATGCTTATAACCAGCCTAAAACCCTATAATATCAAAGATATGATAGCCATTAAATCCACATATAAACCAGTGAAAAAGTAAGAGAACTTAACTTTTTTAAATCATAAGCAAAGCCAACCAGGTTTGGGACTTCCACATACCACCCGACCATAGACATGGTTGAACCAAATCTCTCTTTCAGCCAGTCACCCCCATTCCATATTCCAAGCATGAATGTGGGATCTCATAGAACAACCAATCTAATAAAAACCAAGGGAATCTAGAGGTTAAACCACCTCCACCCTCACCAAACTGTGATCACACCAAAATTGGTGCTCTGATCACAACCGAACTGAACTTGGAATGCCATCTGGAATCCATAACTATCCTTGAGGAATTTTTCGTCTCCTTGTCTCTTAGGATTTACCACAATCTAATCCTGAGTCACTAGGCCCTAAACCAAGACCAATCTCTCAGGATTTATCGCAATCCAAACCTAGATCACTAAGCCCTAAAATGAGACTTCTCCCTGAGGCTTTACCATGTATCCTGCCAAAACCAGTCAAGGGATTCCTATTCCTTTGGGAATGAACCTTGAGAACACCTCCACCTTAGATTTTGAAATACATCCGACAAACCAAAGCTCAAAAACCGAGATAAACATCCCAACATACCATCGCATCCAGAAAAAAGGCAAGGTTGGGATGAAAACCACTGTCATAACCCAGCAAAACCATGCCACTAACAGTAAGACAACCATACACCAACATGCAAAGTCATGCATGTCCAAACCAGCTAGGAATTCACACATGTAAAAGGTTACCTATAAGTATTCCTACTAAAGCTGCTTGATCCTGCTTTCCTTTCCTTGATCCTTGCTTTCCTTCCTTTCCCTTTGCTTGCTTTTTCTTCCTTGATCCAAAGCTAGAGTGCTCCAAGAAAACTCTAAGTGACCAAGAGTGAGAGAGATAGGGGGGAGAATAATGAAAGAGCTCCAAACTTGAACTGAAAAAAGGTTGCCAAATGATCCTCGGAATCCTTTTTATTAATAAGGCCTCTATTTTCTTCATTTCCATTATTTTCCTTCAACTTCCTCCTCACATGCAACCTGTGACCTTTCACCTTATGTTTCTCCTAATTTCCTTTATTTTCATAAATAAATGTGCCAAAAATGCCTTTTTACCTTTTAATGCCTTTGCCTTAGCCTTTTCCAATTTCCTTAGCCAAAAACACACATCCAGTGATGCCCACGAGGATATCTTTGCCCAACATTCAGCTTGGAATAAGTGTCCCTTAATTGTGGTCTTATTTTTCCTTTATTAACTTTTATTACATGAAGTTTTCACCAGGGTTGTTACAGCCATACCAAAGCATCAGAACTACACGAGTTTTGAATGATGATAATACATATGCCCCCTAATATATGAGGTTAGAAGGGGTACATGATGGTCGAAATGTATTAAGTATAAAGAGAGATCATTTGAGGACCTGAGAGGACATCACCAGATTCCAGCCCATTGAATAACTATGGAAGGAATCAGAAAGAAGACTCATGTCTGAGGTGGGAATACCCATGCTCAGAGATATTAAAGCATGTTCGTTGATCAAGTATAGAGTGGATCCAACATGTATACAGAAGTGTACAAAAAATACTGAAGAATAAAGCTAGAATGATAGTGAAGAAGAAGAGGAATGAGGCTTCATTGCAAAGTTATGGCGGGACTAAAGATGACTCCCAAGCCTAAGAACAAATGTTCAGCATGGGTGCCAAGTGACAACAAGGTACTATCTAGGGCATCCATGATACAGTAGGCTCCTACCACACAAGTTATGACACTTCTAAGCAGCGAGAAGGTTTTGTGTCACATCTTGGTGGGGTCGATCCTAGGGCCAAAACGGAAAAGGAAACTGATAAATGCACAATGCGAGTGAAAAACACTAACCTATATGCCAGTTTTAAGGACCAATACCTGTTAGAACGGATCAACCATAAAATTTCCCAAAGGAGAAGTCTTCAAACTTTTGTAAAAATAATTAGGAACACTAGGCAAGAATTTAATTCATCCCATATATAAACTTTGGATAAAAGATTGTGTTATATAATATAGAACTTGAAAATATGTACCTTATATATACAATATGGTGCAGGGAACCACGCAGCCTTGCATCTTATGCACAATAGTTCTTCATGAAAATGCCCTTATGGGACTCAAGCCAAGGATTCCTTTGGTAGCTAAAACTCATGGCTTCAAAAAAGTCCTCTGGCGAAGGTAACTCAACTTCTAAGAAATCATGAGAACTAGAAGGATCAAAAGATGGAATTAAGGGGTCCCATGCCCCCATAGGATAAATCACTCGATCAACTATCGGGACCAAGTCTCGAGAAGGAAAATAATAGTTCAAAGGATCCCTCTCAGAAGCAATTGAGCATTGTGGATACAATGCCACATAGTTCACCTGTGGTGAGGCAAAGTCTACTTGAACACTTGGAACATACCAAGGGGTATTCTGAACTAAATTCGAATCAAGAGGGTGATTATCATATGCAAGATGATCAATAGTGACAATACTTCCATTATGAGGAAAATACATCGCTCGAAAGAGTGAAGACACCACAACATTCATAGCATAGACATAATCACGCCCAAGTAGCATATTAAAGTCTAAAGGGAGATCAACCACCACCATATCGATTAAGACAGTCTTCCAACCTAAAGTAATAGGCAATTGAGGAATAACTCCCATAGATTCACCAGGTCTTTTACCATAGGCTAACAACTGACTATTAGTTGCCAACAACTATGGAGAACCCAAAGCTTTCCAAGTTGAGGAGGATATAATATTTGCAGAGGATCCTTCATCCACCATACATCGATAGATATTTGTGGAATTAACTTTGACCCTTATTTGTAAAGGTGCAATAGAGGGAAGACGAGGCTCAACAAGATTATCCCAATCAAAGGAGACACTCCTAGAACTTGGAGTGGGTACACTCAAAGAGACCGACATGCCCCCTTAACCAGAAGACTCTAAACTATAAATCAATAAGATTCTATTGTTCGGAACTACACCCCCAAAAGAGGAGTGGAATCGGCCAAAGATTTCACTAGCTCGAATACTTCATCAACCAATGGTTGACTAGATTGTTAAGAAACTAGAACAAATTTAGAAGTAGAAGAACCTTCAGACTCGAACCATAATCTTTCTGCCACTGAAATACCAGGGCACAAATGAGTAAGATGGTATCTGTTAGTGTCAGTCTTTGAATCCTTCCTCTAGTGATCAAACATTCTCTTACAAAGTGATTTCAGGGTGTCAAAGTCAAATTTTGCCATTTCAGTGAGTCTTCAAGTAAATTTGGTCTCTAAGTGTTAGGTCTAGGGTTTGCTTTCACTCTTTCCAAAGTTTTCCAAGTGTCGGTCCATGTCACCATTCAGCTGAGTGTACCATCATTCGGAGAGTTGTCATCATCATTTCAGGTTCCAATGGGTCATTTTACACCTTGTTCGTGTTTCAGTTGTACTGTGTAAGGCTCATTTCCCTCTCTTAGGGTTTTGAAGGTAATTTTTCTTGGATGGTCAAATGATAAACAAGACTTGTGTCCTGATGTTCATGCACCTTCCCCTATCCTTAATATACATTATTAAATAATTCCCATCACTGATATCCCTCAAATTCGTCATTTTCCCACAAACCCTAGTTTATTGCTACAATTTGACAATTTTCTAGGCTAGGCTTGTGTTTTGACCTTTTGGACCCCTTCCTCTCACTCAATATTTGAAATTCCACTTTCCCCTTCTTCCTAACATCCCTCCATACTTCCCAAAATTTTCTCAAGAATTTAGAAGCCCCTCATCCCCTTCATTTCCCTTCATTTCTACGAATCCCATGTTCCACATATCGGGATAGGTTTTCTTCAAACTACGTTTCTAAGCAAGAAAGGATGAATTTGACAAAAGTGAGAGAGGTTTTTTTCCATAATTGATCCAAGAATAAAAACCTCTTTCAGTTTTTACATAGGTTTCATGTTTTGGGAGAAATGTCGAAAACATCATTGGCCTCACGAGGATTGATGCATTTCTGGAGTGACCTTGGGAAAATCAAGATTTCACCTATCTGGGATGTTCAAATGACTTTCTTGATGATTTGAATGATATCTATACAGAGATATTTCCAATGAGCTATCGTGAGCTCAATTTGAAGTTGAGGAAGAGCTTCAAAAGTTGACTGCAACAGCACTCTGCATTTAGGCAGCCTCATTTTGCACATTTTTACCAGTCTTGGGAGATTTTACTTTTGACATGGAAAATGAACTCCAAATTGAAAAATTCAAGATTTTATGGAAATTAGACTCGATGAATTTTCCAACGAGCTATCACACTCCCAATTTTGACACCTGGAAGTCCTTCAAAAGTCATCTGCAAAAAGGCACTGCGCATCAGAGGGTCGGTGCTGCGCATCAGGCAGTTTTCTCCTGTGTTAATTTACACTGGCGCTACGCATCAGGGAGGCACTACGCATTGGGCTGGTGGCGCTATGCATTGACCAGTAACACCTCAAAACCCTCAAATTTCACCTCCAATCACTCGCATTGCTGCATTTCTCCTCCAAGCAAGCAAGTAAACTCTCTTTTGATCTCACATAGGGTTTTTTATGCTTTGATCGTGGTTTTAGCATCCTAAAAGTCAAAACCCTAATTTGTCTCTAAAAATACCTCATACACTACAAATTATAGTTGTTTATTCCCTATTCCCTAATTTCATTTGCCCAAAACCTGTCTCCTAAACCCCATCCTCCCTAACTCCTTTTCCTTTCTCCTATCTCCCAAACCCTACCCTTCACATATCAAACCCTATACCCATATATACCAAACCCTATCATACTCCCAAACTCTATCATTATTCCAAAACCCTATCATTACTCCCAAACCCTACATCATTCATTAACCTTACTTATTCCCCACATCCCTTTCCAATTCTTATTCACCCTCACCTGCTTTCCTTTTTAAATCTCTTCATACTCCTCTCAGTCATCACAAGGAAAACAGCTATAAAGTATGGAGAGGGATAGTGAGTATGACTATGAGAGAGAAACCCTTAGTGACAGTTCCATGGAGAGACTTAAGGAGAAAAAATAAACATGATAAGCTAAATATCTTGGTTGAGGCTTGACTAGCCCAACAAAGCAATCAATGAAGGACCCATGTGCCAAATTTGGGCAAGTTTTGAGAAATTTTTGTCATTTTCAATTTTTGAAATTTTACAACACAGGAATTCCGACTGATGCACAGTTCCAGTGAATTGATGCATCCTCTTGACAAATGGCTTTTATATTTGGATTCAGCATCAAAAAATAAGCAAACCCAGAAAGTTTCATAAATTTCGGAGGAGATCTGGGTCACTTAAAGGGCAAAAAACACCTAAAAAATGCCCTCTCTGCCACTTTTTGGACACACGGGAACCAGTCTTGGGAGAATCCACTTGTGAGGGGGGGAATTACCTCCAAATTAGAAAATTAAAAGTGTTCTAGAAACTAGACAGGTAGAGCTTTCCAACAAGCTATCTTGGGCCTAATTTGGCGAAGTGGAAGGCCTCCAAAAATAGCCTTGAAGTGGAGCTGCGCATCAGGCTCAGGGCACTGTGCATCAGGTAAATTTTTGCCAATTTTGCCTAAAAACTCATAATTTCGCCCAGTTTGACTATTAGTTGACTTTTGCTCTTATCTTTGGTAAATTTGTGATTTTAAATGATTAAATATGATAAAAAATGACTTGATGGGGTAGATACATCAGTTAGTGGTGGTTTGAGGTTGAATGAATCAGTTTCCATAGTTTTAGAGGCAAGCTATTCCACTGCCTACTTTTTAATTCCTAGTTTAGATGTTGTTGAAACAGCTCCTTGACTCATGGATTCGACCCCTGATGGCTAGCATAGGTGGTTTGATGCCTATATTATGTGCTTTCTTAGTCATTTGTAAAGGTTGGACTCTTGTGGATGCATTGAGCTTTATTGTAAATCACTTCTGCAGTTTGGCAAGGAAATGAACCAGGGTTTTGCAGCATTTTGTGGGATTCTTGTGGTAATGTGTCTTAGCATTGTTTCTTCCTTTGTTATTTAGTGTTTCTCTTATGTGTATATGTGCTAGCATCTATTTCTTTCTTCATAACTAAATGAATCAAGAGAATTAGGCGGAATCCATTAATATTCAGGCTCTGCCTTGAGGATACATTTAGTTTTTAATGTTTTCTGTTGTTTGAAGAGCACTCGTGAACTTTGCATTCCCTCTCCAACTCCTCACCAGTCTTTAGACTTACCATCACACCCAATTCAAAGTTCCAAAACACTTACCTATCTCAACCCGCAGAGCCTCCTGCAAATCTAAGTTGATTTCCCGTCCCAAAGTTGCCTTCCTCATTTGATCCAACAACCAACCATCAAAATCAATCAAAATCCTCTAACCTCATATACCTAGCCTAAAATCAGCATTTATTTTCAGTCATCTCAAGTTCTAGTTGCCATATTCTAATTGAGATTGACAAGGAGAGAGCCCTCTCCCAACCTGGTAGAGCTAGCTACCGGGTTAAGCGTGGTTTGATGTTACCCTAGACCTGCCTTCCTTCAGCTTGAGGTAGATTTAGGCACTAACATTATACCTTACATATCTTACAAGGGAACTTAGGTTTAAATCTTTTATTTCTAGGTTTCTGATCAACATCCATTCCCCCAACATGACTAGCAGTGGTTGGGGAGAGTCTCCAACATGACTTGCAGAGGTTAGGAACTCTTTCCCGAGAGAGATAGGACTTGTGCCCCCAGTCCTACTTACATAATTAGGTGAGTCAACAGGAATATGACTCACAGAGGTAAGTGATCCATTGCTAGTATGATTGATAGTGACTAGACTTATTCCCCCAGCATGACTTGCAGCGGCTGAAGGCTTATCTCCAACATAACCTGTAGAGGTTGGTGATGATTTGTGGAGATAATTATTCCTCTTCTTATTCTTCCTCTTTCTCTTCTTTTTAGATTTCTTATTACAAGATGGATGAGAAAGAGGAAGTCGGATGAGAAAGAGGAAGTCTAGATTTCTCTTGTGAAGAAGATGAACAATTAACACCCATTTGATGCCCTTGAAACAAAGAATTCATCTGAGAAGCTTCCAGAACGTTTGCAATATTCGGAGTGGACCACAGCCAAACTTGCAATCCAACATTCAATCCAGGAATATTCAAAGTGGCCATCAAGGGGGTACCAATGTTCCCAAAGAAAGGAAAAGTACGAGGATCCCCTTTTGGAGGGGTCCCTTGGTTGGCCTCCATGTGAATATTGGTCATACCCAACTTATACACAAATCCTTCCCTTATGGGATTGTTCAAATGACTTTTCAAGGAAGAGAGATGCACAATGCAACCTTTTCCCTTAAGGAGGAAACTCCACAATTTCAAAAGAAATATCAAAAGCCTTTCAAGACCAATGGAATTGTTGGTCAGTCACTCAGAATCAAAGGTCCAAAACTGACAAGGAAAGTCCACCTAAATCCAGCTAAACGCAAAGATCAAAGTGCACTCCACTATAAAATTCCTAAATATACAACCAAACAATCAACTTCCAAGTATTTCCACTCCGGGTGGTTAGAACCGGATACCAAAATACAAGAAAGTGAAGATAAGGACCTTCTGAAGATAGTTTGGGATAATTACGAACCAAGCCTACTAGCGAAGGTATCAGAAACAATTACGCTAACCTCCAGATAATAGCCTTTGTTGGTGAAAGTACCTGAGCTTCACAAGGGCACCCCCCAGAAGTACTATGAAAGTGATGCAACATTTTTCTCAGGTACCATGGGAATTCCACCCCACAATCACCTATACAGTCCCTAGGATAAGCAACTAAGGTCACCAACTCGTAATCAGAGGTCGAGAGGAACAGTCATTGGCACAGGATCCAACAAGTAGGAGAGGGGGTATCTCTCTTTCCCTGTCTTCACTCATCCTCATGCTTAACTCCTTTGTTAGAGGAGCTTTCCCGAACAACTTAATGATACTGGATTTTCACTCTTTAATCAACTTATATGTTTCAATTTAGAGTGGCCTTGGAGAGTTTACTCTCCACACACCTATTCCAAGGCCCTAAATTCCCTAAACTAATTGATGTATCTATGGCAAAAATAAAAGCCTAGTTCATTTTAATTAATTTCTTATTTTAAGTGGTTTTTATTTAGGACATAGGGAAACGAAAGTGCAGCTGATGGTGTTTTGATGCAAAATAAATCAATAGAAAACCTAGCTACATGAAAATGCAACTCATTTTCTTCAATGAAAAGTGATTTCTAAAAAGGTTCTATGAGGAACTAAGAAAAAAAAAAAAAAAAAAAAAATTATATATATATATAGATGCATTCACACATTCACCATTTATCGAAAGAGACTAAAATGCCTAAAATGCAAACTACCTTGATGCATACTAAAATGCCTAAATGCAAGATTCTATGGAATGTTATAAACAAAAAAAAGTGTTCTTTCAAAGACCAAAAGCCAAAATTTGACAAACAAGGAGAAACAAATATCCAAGAAAAGATCTTCCAAACGAAGCAAATTTTAACCTCAAGCAAAGATTTGCACACTTTTTGAAAATCCAAAAAACCAAAGAAAAGAAAACGCAAAAAACAAATGGTTTTTCTCTTTTTCTTTTTAAGGACTTATGAAAATTTTTCAAGAAGGCAACGCAACCAATCACTTCAAGATCAAATTCAAGTGAAAAGACTCCAAACTTTACAAGCCATAAACAATCACAAAGGTGATTAGACTAAAGTGAATAAGAGACCAAAACACTTGAACAACTTGACCTGAAAGATACATAAAAGACTTAGAAAGGCAGAAAGATTTCAGAGAACCAAAATCCTTCATTGAACCAAAATTACAAAGACCCTTCTCAAATAATAAAAAAGAAACCAAATGAGTCAACTTAAAGAATGAAAAGTGAAGTAATGAAAAGATTGGATTATAAGCAATTTGAGAACCAACTCAATGTCCTAAAAGCATAGAACACTTTGTTGGGTTGTGTTATATTCTTTCCACGACTAACCTACGTAGCGAACCGGGGGGTTAGAGGGGGGGTGGATCCCCCCCTTCGTTGCGCCGATTGCGCAACGGGGGGGGGTCA
>APFE030792879.1:0-10446 GCA_000404065.3 Pinus taeda
AGTCTTCAGTCTTCAGCAAATGGACGCCGGCACCAACAGCAAACTTGCAAAGGGACTCAGCACCAACAGCAAACGCTCAACGTTCACAGACCTGGGAAAGTCGGCGAGGCACTAATGAAACATTGAAATGTCAAATGAGCGTATTCACTTTTATAAGTTTTATTAGATGACTTTTAGGTTTAGGATTTCAGTTCTAATTTTAATTTTAAAAAAAAAAATTTAATTCTTTTGATTTTTGATTTTTAATTTTTAATTTTTAAGTCTTATTAGGCAAATCTGAAGGGGGGACGCCCAGGCGCACCCTTTTTGGGGAGTCGCGGGGAGTCTAGACTCCCACACTGGGGAAACGCACCCCCTTGCGTCTCCCCGAGACTCCCCAAAAAGGGTGCGTGGGGAAACGCACCCCCAAGAGACTCCCGGTCCCGGGTGCGTGGGGTGCGAGGGGTGCGTGCACCCGACCCTGGGAGTCGCGTCCCCATGGAACACTAGATTTTCGTGGAGCAGACTTGCTAAATATCTGGTTCCAAAGAGAGGTATTATTGCCAGATAGATATCTCTGTTGGGTGAGCTAGTTTGGCACCCTAGTTGTACTCAAGAAAGCTGCTTAATAATAAAACCCTCAGAACTGCTGCACCGATTTTCTCAAGTTGGGTTTTTTCGGGGAAGATTGTCCAAAATAACGTGTTCCATGTGTGTTTGTCTGTTATTTTTCAGTTGATGATCTGTAGATGGTTGAGGCTGCATTTGTGTTTATTTTCAATATTTATATGGTTAAATAACTTGTTAAGAAATAAAGAAGTAGGTGAAATAAACCAGATTATGCAAGAAGAATTTCTGAGGTGTTAGACTTAGAAATTTCAACATTTCGGTCTTCATAATTTGTACCATTATGTATTTTATGTAAAAAGCAAAAGAAAAGAAAAAAGAAAAAATATTATTATTTTTCTAGATAAGCATGTTCTTCATACTTTGATCTATTGCAAAAGAAAAAGAAAAATTTAAATGTAAATTTGGGACAGAAACCCTTCTAGATGTGAAGTCGGCCTTGCCCCAAAGGACAAGTCTATTCGCACCCCTCTAAACTATATAAATAGAGGGAAGATGGAGCTCATTTGTACACACGCTTGCATGGTTTTGGTCTGAAATATCGCAAAGAGGGTAGAGAAAAAGTAGAGAGATGAAATCTAGAGAAAAATATATCTTCTTGTACTAGAATTTGTGGAAGATTTGTCTTGGTTTGTCTCTTGTTGATGGTCTCTTGCTGATGAATTTGCTGGATGGAAGGAAGGTTTGACTTGGCATCTAGAGGTGGAAGTTTCTATGGTTATGGGGTTGGATATCTCATTTGATTTGATTCTATAAGAAGAGGATTTTCTGGGTTTTTCCCCTTGGAGGGGTTTTGCCATGGCTTGGAACCTATATCCTGTGTTGTATTATCTTCTGTGAACTTCATGTTTTATGGTAATTGGTTGATGAAGAAAGAAAACATAATAATAAAAGTGCTAACAGTCTCACAAGGAGTTATCATGTAATGGAAATCTAATAATAAGATGGAAATCCTCCCGATTTCCAACATGGTATCATAGTTGATGTAGTTTGTAGATAGAGGTTTGGAGATCACTAGGTTAGCATTCTGTTGGCATACGTTTTTCAATGGCTCATATTTCTTTAAAGCCCCTATATCGAAGACATATATCGCGAATCTCTTCCTTTGGCTCACATTTCAGTTTGTTACGTAGGGCTCATATGTAGTGATTTGAATATGGCTCTTTAACATAAAATATACTTCACTGTGAATCATAACTATGCTTCAAAACATTTTTGTGAACACTATCTTTGGCAACAGTGGTTCGAGCAATTTTCGAGGATTCACTTTCGTTTCTTTAGTGATTCGTTGTGGCTTACTATATCATTATGTGGCTTGTCTCACTATAAATCACTGTGTGGATCACATTAATTGTTCAGATCATAATCTTTGCATCACGAAACTATAGTGGCTCGAGGGATCATTTATCTCTGTAGCACGTTATTTACACTCTCACACATATCTAACCACTGGGGCAACATCCGATTTGCATATCAGATTCACATAGTATCTTTGGATCACACTTACGAGAATCTCTGTGAAGGCCTGCTTTGTTGTTTTTCCACGATCCTGGTGTCTTGAATAAAATCTTAAATCATTGACGCTGCCAAACCAACAATCACAACGAAGCTACTTTGTGTAGCGGAACAATATATAATAGTAAATCTACTAGTGCACAAAATATACACAATTTTGTACAATAACCCAATCTTTGTTATATTAATCCAACTGAATAATACAACAATGTAGGGCTCTCGTACCAGGGATAATGGCCCTTAAATACCCATAAGTAAAAGAATACAAAATACCAAGGGCCTAGTCCCTATGGAAGTGAGATGATGGAAAGCAAATCGGGAAACAACTTGCCCGAGAGACACAGTTGAGTGGCGCTAGCTACTTGGTGAAAATTTAGCAAGGCTCAAGGATCTAATTAGATTTGGAATTGAGACTAGTGCCTTATGGAGTCAAAAATCATTGCTTATTATAAATTATGACCAAGTAAACAGATGAACATCTGTTGCTCAGATGAATAACTAACCTATATGAAGCGCAAGTCCTAAAATCTAAGTGTAATGCAAGGATCTTGGTTAGTTTTAGATTATATGCCTACTCTAAATGGAACCTTTCGCTTAACTATTTTGAGAGCAATATTTAGAGTAGGTTATGGGATGGAAGCAAGCAAAGACTTGATTAACGATACCTCCCCCTGTTTTCCGACCACCCAGTGCCTTCGGCGCTACAGAGACTGTGGCTTTGATGACTGCAAGGTCACTGTGTTAACCACCAAGAAGGGATGAATCCCTCATGCTAGATGAGAAAGAATTGTCCTAGGAGTCTATCAACCAAGCTTATGCTTGGAGGTAAATTTTTAATGCAAACTAAGCCTAGAATGCTTATGCAATGATTATGAGTGAGATTCTTAGTTTAAGATTGTTTGAATACTTTAAGTTATTGATGAATCTAAAACGACAAAAGTACTTGTAAATCAAATGCAATCTTACAACCAAGAAAGTGCCAATTATTAAAGTGATAATATGATTGATAAATCAAACAACTTATCCAATGCACCAATGATTACTTGAGACAATTAGAGATCTTCCAAGATACTTAAAAATATAAATACCAATGATGACACTCTTAAACAATGCCAAAGTCAAATCCACAAGATGCTAATTACTCAAGACAATAAAATCACCAAAGGCCTCTCAAGATTATAAGCTTGGATTACTATAACAATGCTTCAACCAAAATGTCAATTAGATCTCAGTGGCAAAATGTCTTAGCTTATTAACAAGATTAGAATATAGATGCTTAGATATGTGGGTGTATTAGTGCAAAGTTTCAACAATTCTTATAGCTAACACAAGACAAGTAAACGTTAGATTCCAATGTTTAAGCAACAAAGCTTCTCCACAATGAATCACTTAGAGCATGAAACACTAAAAACCACTTATGAGGAGTCATTTGATGATATATCAGATTTGAAAAATACTTATGACAACAAAGGAACAAGAGTGAAATCAATGAACTATCAATGTGAGGGTGTGTGCTAAATTGTGCTCAACAATTAACAAGTGTTAAAACAAGTTAGCCAATATGAAACTGTGATTTCTCAACCCTCTTAAGATTTTATGTTCAACATATATCATATCTGAAATGACTTGCTACAACGGTAAGAAAATATGTAAACAATGAGATATTAGTGCTCTAACAAGTGCCAAAATATGCCCAAAACTCTTGCCAAATTGAAAATTTAGATTTTTAGGGATTTTAAGATGTGATATTCAGAAAATTTCAGATCTGATTTCACGGTTGTGCAAAGATATTACAACAAGCTAAAGAAGTAGATCTAGGCCTAATGATCAATGCCCAAGTGGCCAAAATTTATGGAAATTTTACTATGCAATTTTATAAGTATTTTGACCAATTAGATGTGTTTTAGCCTAATGTTTTAAAACTCTGACTCCGACTTCGACTCGGCCGAGGTTCGACTCCGAATCTGACTCGATATCGACTCGGCTGGCTTGATTTCAATGATTCGGTCGTTGTAAAAAATACATCAAATATTTATTTTTTATAAAAACACATAATTTTAAAGATTTTCATTCATGTTTCCAGAATCCAAACACACAACATTAGAATATAGATAGAAGATAATATATGATCAAAGTAGGCTCATGAATATATCCATTATATCAAAATGGCACCCAGTGCACTATCCAATACATACACGATGATGATATAGAGATCAAAACAAAAACACATAACGAAGGAGGCTAGAAATGGCCTCTACAACAAAATTCTGTGACCAGTACTACTGGCTACTGCTAGAGTTGCCAACATCATTTGGCTCAATGTTTCTTGGGAGCGGGAGCGACATTTTCAGAAGCTCTCAGTTTGGGAGCGAATCTTAGGCCTCTATACTACTAGTGTAACCTCTTATTGTTATTAGTACAATTATATTGTTGTACCCATGTAGTCCCCATATTGTTATTACTGTGCTCATAGAAGCCCACTATTGTTATTATTGTGCCCTTACATTATTATTGTTATGTCGGCTCTGATTATGTTATGACCCCTTAGACTCCTATATATAGAAGGAGGTCTTGTCATTTGTATCATCGAAGAATTGTTCATTTATGTAATGTAAAGGAGGTTGCCCCCTCGAAGAGACTGAATTCTAAGGTGTTGATCTATCTTTCCTATCTTTTTGTGAGCTGGTTTCATAACAGTGAATCCCGGAGGAGTTCGACAACCAATGTCACTAACATCAAGGTACATAGAGGGATTGGTGCTCTTGATTAAATACGAGTTCCATACCCTAATACTTGACAAAATTCAATGGAAACATTGCAATCCCCCAATCCTGAAATCTTGGAAAACTAATAAGTCTGCTGGATTTTGAATGAAATCTAAAATTCTACTTTCTCCATATGAAATCCAATGAGGCCGAAACCACTTTCAAACATCCTGAGTCATTTCATGGTAATGTTAAAAATTTAAGTAAAAGTGGCATTCTCCTTAATCTTCATTTTCATCCTTTTACTTTAAGAATTTAACATTACCATGAATAGCATATCAATACTAGGAATCAGAGTCAGACAGGGAAATCCATGAGTCAGTCAGGGAAGCCCAGGGAGTCACCAAAAATGAAATTTAAAATAAAATGCTGCTGAAGTGACTTGACCGGCCACTGTTACAGAGCCGCCCGAGTTGGCTTGGACTTGGCCGAGCCGGCCGGGTTGTTACCGAGCCGGCCGAGTCGTTAGCCAACTCGGCTGGCTTGGTAACAAACTAGCCGACCTGTTCGGTTCAAAGGCCAAGTCGACCCAGTTGGGCTATGACTCGGACCAACTCGGCCGAATCGGGGTTGAAACGGTCGGTTTTTAAAACAGTGGTTTTAGGGCTCTTATATCACTGTTATGAAGGATATGTTACAACTGTAACAAAACAATGAGGAAAAGAGGCTTTAGAGAGCAAACGCTAGGCCCAAGGCCTTGTAGATCACTTTGCTCAAATTTGCTAAAATTTTACAATGAAGTTGCCCTAGCATTGGGCAAGGGAAGGCCTAGGATGCCAAGGAAGAGGCAAAGGAGGTGAAAGAATGCCAAGAGGGCTAGATGTTGGAGGGAGAAGGTTGTTTAAAGGCTAGTGGCTAGGGTTTAGGGCTGAATGAGGGGTCAAAAAGGCCAAAAAAGGGAGAGTAAAGGGCAAGAAGGAGACGTAGAGGAGGACGAAGGAGGAAGAGGGCAAAGGAGGGCTTGAAAAGCCCACGACTAGCACTAAGGGCAACCGTCCAAGGTCTAGGAGTGAGGTCTCCTAAGGTCACGACTAGGCCAAAAAATGGCCTAAAACCCTTAGCGCAGGGCCGAAAAGAGGAGGTCGAGGTCTCAAAAGGTTGATGCTGGCCTCTAGGAGGCCTAAAAAGATGACGTAGGGGGTTTAGTGGTTGATGCTGACCTTGAAGGTGCTAGATCCGAGCCTGGAAGGGCTGAAATGCGAAACCCCAACTTTAGAAAAATTAATTTGCTTCAAATCTGCAATTTTGCTCAATTTCTTCAATGGTTGGCCCTGCAGAAAATTTGGAGACTAGCTCTTATCCTCAAGGGCCTAGATCTAGTTCTATTCCAGCCTTCTCCACTTGATCTCTCCTGCAAAAATAGATTCACAAATACTCAAAACTTGAATATATACAAAAAGTTCTTAAAACCTCAAAATCCCAATTAGAAAAAATAATTTACAAAATAGTTTTAAAAATGTATTTACAAAATTTACAAATATGCATTGCTTTTATAAGGAATTTTGAGAAATAGTTTTTTATGGAGTTTTTCTTGGATAAATGGCTAATAAAACTTTTGAAATTAGATGCAAGCTATTGCCTTAGCGAAGTTAGATAAACACAACAAATATCTGAAGTCCAAACAAGGTCAGTTCATGCCCACAGATTGTGAAAACTTGGAGCCCAAGGACTAGGGAACCTGTAAACACCATATATTTTTCTCAAGAAAGCTGTTAGACATATGGGGAAATCACCTAAAATAGACCCAAAATCTATTAATACAATGTTCTTATCCCCATCTAATGAAAAAAAACTCTTAAAACAATTAAGCACAATACAAGAAAGCCCATACCCAACATATACCACAAATCAATGAACAATGAACACCATGAATTGCTCGCCAAAGCCTTTATTATGATTCAAAAAATGTTCCCAGCGGGACAATAACGTTACGTCAACTTTTTTGAAGAATTTTCTTAGCCAAAATCAGATGGCTTGAGACCCAAATGTTTCTGTCTATATAAATAAATCCTCCAAGTAGCAAAATAACGGCTAGTTGACTTGATTCTGGTTAAAATAATCTTGGCCGTTGATAAATCCTTGATGGTCTTTTAATCTTAGTCGTTGAAAATAGTTATTTTGAGGAATTTTCGAATTTCTCATTAAATCCCTTTTTTATTAGCCCAAAATTATGTATTTTGAGCTAATTTTCTCGAAAAATTGACTTAGACTTAACCACCAAGGTCCAAGGGTTCAATTTTTCTTGAAATTTCCAATATTCTCTTGGCGGGGGACCTCCAAAAATTATTTCATTTCGGACCCACGAATTTTTCTACTTGGAGAATTTAATATCTAGACATTTAATTTCGTCTCTAGCTAATTGAAATTTTGGCCTAGGATTTTAATTTATTTTTGCTAGAAAATTTAATTAATTGACGGTTGAGGGGATTAAATATTTTTTCCACCCTCTAATATTTTAGCCATGGTGTCTAAGTATGAAGGATCATGAGCTATGATATTTTTTACATAAGATTTTTACAAATTCAATCCTCAAAGAGGGAATACTTGTTCGACTTAGACCCTCAAATTACATACCCATTTTGCGACACAATATGATCTAGTAGATAAAATGATTTGTAATAAAATAATTTAGCCAATTAGCTTAAATTATTCCCAAATCACTTTTACATAAGACTCGACTAGTGTTGAAGAATCTAGGGCATTGATTTCATGAGATTCTTCTTAGCATGATAACTATTAATGTTTAGCTTATTAGCATATTATTTAACGTAAGCGTGTCTTCTTTAGTTCATCAAATAACTAGGATAACAAAGAGACAAGAACACAAGATGTTGGCTTTCTGCAAGGGCCAAAACCTCTCCCTCTTGGAGAGTAAAACCCGCACAAAGTTCTTCTGATAGAGATTCCAATTGACGAACACCAAGATCATGACCCTTGACTAACTAAGCCACTCCAAGACCAAGACACCGATCCTCTTCTTCATACTACTGGGATCATCATCATCACTATACCACAGAGACATTTATTACTGCTACAACATCACTGAGAATATTACTGAGCTTCCACTGAGAGACTCATCATAGCTATGAGCTCCACTGCTGCTGCATCATTACAGAGATCATAGAGTCCCTCTTCATTTCGATTACATCAAGACTGTGAGACAGTGATCAGCAAGATAATGACTGTGTCTATGATATATGTAAGCCGAGACAGAGTTTGATATAGATCCTTCTTGCCGAGGGTGTAGACACTTGTGACTGCATTTATCATAGCACTGAGATTTGTATGATCTCTTTCCACCAAGGAGTACACTGCATTAGCAATGCACCAAAACATGTACTAAGGAGGGGACTGAGATTTCTTGCGAGGTTTCAGATGTGACGAGATAGTATCCTTATTGTATCCATCCGAGAGTGTATTCCTTCAAACTATGCAAGTATGTAGACCCTGTACCCATCCGAGTTTCTTTAGAGATATCTAAGATTCTCTTCTACACTTTTGCGGTGACTCTAGCTGCCTATTTATAGGTGTTATATCTCCATATCAAGCTGACATTACCAAGTGAAATGATGTGTCTCCTTTGCAAGCCGACATGACTTCTATTTAAATTCATTTTGCTGGCCGATGTGACTATGTTTTTTCATCGTTTTGCTTGCTTGTCTTCAAGAGGATTGTGTTGGTCTTGAAGGGTTGTTCTTAGACATTCAGTTGACCCTTATACATTACATGAAGGCTCAAGAAGAGGTCCTTATATATGGCTTTGACTCTTTAACTTTTCTAGACCTATGAAATGAGCAAGAAACTCGTTCATTTAATTTACAAAATAATAATTTTTTTTTTCGTGACAAGTACAAAGATCAAAATTACATTTGTAGATACCAAACCTAGCTACACTTTTCTTCAACAACTAGAACACTAGGACTCACTTAAGACTTTGACGAAGAATTACGCCCTAGCTTTGGGGTGAGATTGGAAGGAAAAACTTTGCCGACCATCTGTGTTTAGAAACACAGATGAATCGATGAGATGAAAAACCTTCTATGATGAAATTCTCGCCAAATCAGTAGGCTTACCTAGGTTGTTACGTCCGCACATGGTTTTACTAGCATCATTTTCATTATAAATTTGCAGAATGGGAATACAGTGACTCAATAAACTGCTTAAAGATGATCCGATCCTTTGAAATATCTTTGGCATATCTACTTCCTTGGAACTTTTACAAAAAGTGTGCAGCAAGTCCTTTGCTTCCAATCTGCAGCACCTGCCTCTATCAATGCTCCAAGTCCATCTGGCCACTGAATCTCAACTATCCAATATGTTCTCTCGTTGATCGTTTGTCCATAAACACATTGAGAATCTTGTTGAGTTGTTCACAACTTTGTTTGTGAACAACTCACAACTGCCCACTGCTGCTCCTTAGCTACTCAGGGTCTTCTTCCCACTATAGTCTTCTGCGCTACTCCAGTGAAGATTAACATAGAGAAAGAGGGTTGCCTCCTATCACCATCAAATGTCTCGAGCCAAACCTTGAGCTCTAATCTGCCTCCTCTAGTAGCCTCCTTAGTCCATCAAGGAGCTACTTAGGCTACCAAAATTTCACCCAAATCACAACTGCTCTAGGGCTACTTTGGACACCTACTTGTTGCCCTTCATCAACCATAAGATGCGCAATACAAACTATCATAATTAGGACACCATCCACCTAGAAATAAAACACAATAACGCATACCTCTGAATTGGTGTCACATTGTTATCACCTTGGCTACCTGGTTAGGGCTTCTAACAACCCTTGTTAAGTCCTTGAAATCAGCTCCTAAGGTATCCCATCAACTGCGGCTCTCCTTCCTAGGCAATCTACTCCAAGTTGATGCTATCTTGCTTCCTTCTAGTACTCAAAGCTATCCCATATACGTTCTTGTTTAAGCACCTCAGACCCGCGACTCTCTACTCTATGTTCTCGACCTCCTAAACAAGAAGGATAAGGCCTACGACTTGGCTGAAGATGCCCTCCACAAGTGATGCCTGCTGTATGGAAAGTTTGCCCCACAAAACAATCACAAAATCAAATTCAAACGAACCCATAAATCTTCCCTAAGCATGTAGTCTCATCCTGTAATGGCTCAGACCTGCAATGAGACAAAACATACCCAAAAATATGCGGCTTGGCTGAAGATGCCCTCCACAAGTGATGCCCGCTGTATGGGAAGTCTGCCCCACAAAACAATGACAAAATCAAATTCAAACCAACCCATAAATCTTCGTTAAGCATGTAGTCTCCTCCTGCAATGGATCAGACCTACAAAGTACAAAACATACCCAAAAATATCTCTTTTGCTCCCACGCCTTGTCCTCCCAAGGCTACTTCAGATCAAATAATCTTATGTTTTGTCAAAGAGTTGCAAGTTTGAGATGCTTAAACATGAAGGTATATGGGGCGAATTTGAGGCCTAGAAGGAGGCAAGATAACAACAAGTTAGAGCAGATTGCTTAGGAAGGAGAGTCGCAACAAATTTCCTAGATGGTGTGAAGGATTCCTTAATACCTCATTTTTCCGGGAAGA